>DWPV01000181.1:0-35889 GCA_018251915.1 Urbanus proteus proteus
TTAAATGTTGTTTTATATATAAATTCGGTGCACACACGATTTTGAACGAACAACAAAAATGTATCGATAAGGAATTAGTGTTTGGTTTCCGCGTGCAGATTCAAGACGAAATCCAATTGTTGTTTTGAAAAAAGTTTAAACAATAGTAGGTGTGTGGGGCTAATGAATATTGTAGTATTTATGAAGCAGGTATGTTTTTTATATCTTGATAAAGTGATCACAGTTTGTTTCTTCCGCAAGGTTTATGACGTTGGTCATTGGTAGAAAATCTAAAATGGTAAAAATAAAATTAATACAATTTATAGAAATTCTACGTCCCCTTAAGATTTATTTGAAACCAGAACCAGTTATAAGGTGGAAGCAGGTCAGGCTTGTACCACAGTCCATCCATAAAGAACTTAATATAATAAAATTACAGGTTTAAACATACGTCCCTTTTGAATACAATATTAAAAACTACAAACGTATTTCCAATAGAAACAATATAATTCGATTTGTGCGGTAATAAAAAAAAAATACATAATACATTATGTACACGTAATTGGTTTATTTATTAGTTATAATAAAAATCATGACCACGGCATCTAGTCGATTAAAGTGGATCATACAAACCCGTTTACCTAAACAAATTAATTGTTTTTAATGTAGAACTTGAAATATTTACAAGGCCAATAATTCTAATGACGATCTAATAATCTATACAAATAAATAAGATTGAAGTGTCTGTTTGTGATTTCTAAATAACAATTTTTTACTTAATGCATATGAAAGTATACACGATACCTTTAACGAAAATGCAATTAAAATTTTTTTGTCTGTCTGTCTGTTTGGCTGAGCGAATCTTCTAAACGGCTGGAACGATTTTGACGGAACTTTCGCTGGCAGATAGCTGAAGGTCTAAGGCGTAACATAGGCTACTTTAATTTTGGAAAAAGCATTAGCGTGCCCGCCACGCGCATGCGAGCCCACTCGCGGGAGCGCGGGATGTTACCTATGTTTAGATAAGTATTCCTTGTTACTTTTCTACGCGGGTGAAACCGCGGGGATCAGATAGTATATAGATAATTGTGAGGCGCCAACTTCAGACAGGAAGTAGACTTGTTTTAAGTAGACTACTAAATTTTTAAATGATTCTAGAAACTAGAGTAAATATAAATAAAAATAAAATTGCTGGAAATCAGATTTATTTAAGTCACTGTCATTAGAGTTCCGATAAATGTCTTGATTTATGTACATAGTATTAATTGTAGCAGGCAAGTATAGCATCATTCCATTGCGATTTTGTCTTTTTAGATGCAATTTAAATTGAATAATTGAAAAATACTAGTAATAATAAAGATTGGATTTTTGGACACTAGAATTGAATCAGATATTATAACATGCTGGCTTAAAGTAGGAAATAAGGTTTAGTTTTCTTAAGAAGTTGCTACCGGCGAGGTAATAAAACTTGGATGCGCTAAAGACGGCGCGTGCGACGCATCATTTATCGATAAACAATTAAACACTGGATTCCTGGGCTAGAGTTGTTTAATGTTGATGTCATGATATTTATAACTAAACTAAAAGTAATTAAAAATAAATAAAAAACACCATTAAAATTGTAATTAATAAATCGTTTTGTTTTTATTATGTATTATGCAATGAGTCGTCATACATGCTTACACAAGTAGTATAACAGAATTATTCAGAAAAGTGTTTTATTAATTGATAAGCAACTATAGTTCCTCTAAAGGGGTTAAAGAGCATAAAACGATACACAACGTTAAAATTAAACTTTTATTTTATTATTTTGTTAACTATTTATATTCTAATATTTACTGCACATCGTTGGCCTATAATAATAATTAACGGCAGGCAAGGCTTTGAACTTATTATTTTGTGCGAAAATAAATGGTTTAATAATTTAAAAAATCACTTAAATTCTAACATAAATGATAAGACGAGTAATATTTACATATATATGTGCTAACCTTTTATCATATATGATATTATGAGAAGATATCGTATAAAGTATGATAAAAATATTTTGAACGTAAGTATCATGATCTATTATATGTACCGACCAGACCTGCTATTTTAGCCCTCTCCTTTTTTCTTGTTCAGGCTTTCTTGTCAATCGCCCTTTAAAATTCTACTATATATCCTTGCACCTAAAGATTCTACCTTTGATTTAATGTTTTTATTGTTGTTGTTTATTTGTGCATTTTTTCAGGTGGTATTTTTTTTATAGGTTCTTATTTATTTTTATGTGCCTACTCTTCTTCTATCTATCTTCACTTGGTCCTTGTCAATGTATACTCCTTAGGTCAGCTTTTCAAAACCTCTTTCCCTTTATTAATTCTCCTAATGATGTAGCCTGCTCATTATCAATTCAGCTTACTAATTCCATGCTATGTCGGTAACCTTCGTTCGTCTACGGATTACGTCAATGCGGATTTTGTCGCGTGAATACCAAGCATAACTCTCTCCATATTCTGCTATGTGACTTTAGGTTTAAATTTGAGACTTAGTATGAAACTAGATATCGTATACCGTGATGTTTTAAAGGCGTTATCAATCCTTGTTTTTTACCTACATCGATTTAACATGGAATACTTTAAAATTGTGTGAATGGGTAGGTCTATAGTAGCTGTAGTTATGAGTTTCTTAGATTTTATTGATTTTTTATTATTGTTTCCTTGATAAAACATAACACACAATTATATTGACTTCAATAAAATTTTAAACAAAACAATAAAACAACTACAATATGTGTTATAATATCCTGATGAATACAGTTTTCGTTGCAATACTTTATTTGATCTGTAAATTGGAGTGTCACAAATATGGTGAATTTTCTATAGAATTTTAATATAATCATTTATTTTCAGTGCTTGGCCAGATTGCACGCGCGAGCACGGCGCGGGTGCTGCGCGACGTATACAAATGTATGGAATCTTATTCAAATGTCCATAGTGGGCTCGCGGGAGCGGCGAGCGGTTTCCATACGTTTGGGTTGCCGCGCCGGGTCCACGCAGCGCCCGCGCGTGCTGTCTGGCCATGCACTTATAGATTAAGAATGACGCGTATGTAGTTAAACCTAAAATCAGAGTGCATTGGAATCATGCTAAACCAAGAAGATAAGTGGATTCCGTAATTTAGTTATTAAGTGAGGAAAACGAACTTATAAAGAACGGATAACGAACGATTCGTAAGTAATGGATGGATGTATGTAAATTATAAGGTCAGGAAAGTTTTTTGTTTTAGGCGAACGAAGATTGACAGAAGGAAAAATAGACGAAGTGTTTGAAAAATATATCGCAGCTGTAAAAAAGCTATCAGGTAAGTTAAATTCGTAGTACCTACACAATATATTCTCATTCGCTAACGTCTTAATTAAAAACAAAGGGTTACTCACTAACAGACTTTTTAATCATCGTAAAGCCTAAATTACTAAAGATAGGACTATGAAATCTGGCAACTGGTTCATTTTATGAAGAAGTCACTTATTAAGAAAGGTTTGACAAAAAATATTTGTATTATTATTTATACGCAAACGCGCAGACAACAGCTAGTATAATTATAATGGCACACGCTCTCTCATCTATTAAAAAACGTTGCTTACAGCGGACTTTCCCAACCATCAAATTGAACTACATCTCGACGTAGCCGGGGCAGATGTTCAGAGGCCCCGGGGAAGGTTCAATTATATCCACCTGCGCAAACCGACGCATCTAACAGGTTAGTTTACTACCACTATTAACTATTATCTATTTTACTCCATTTTATGAGGATTGTAAATATTGTACCGGTAATGACAGTGCTGTAAATTTTAATAAGCCAATAATGCGATTACTGTAGCTAAGTGAAGCGATTAGGGATCGTTTCAGACATCTCTAGTAAACTGTGGTGATGCTTCATAAATGAATGAAATCATAAACGAAGTAATAAAATAGACTCCAAATAGTTTATGATTTATATTGATATCTCTATCTACGCTACGGTATGCTGGAGCAAAGGAATGCATGCGGTAAACGTTGCATTGTAAAAAAATCTGTATAATTTTTTGCTTGCCATTGACGGATGTATGGGATGTGTATGTATTTCTTTAGGAGTCTATGTATTTACTTTATTTATACTCATAAATTAAACAAAATATAAGAAGGAGTGACATTTTAATGCATATAAATAAAAAAAAAACTGCTAATAATTTGAAACAGAATCATGTTAGTACATTTGATTTCTCTTTGTGTTATTGTTTTTTTTACTTTTTAAGTTACGTGATGTACAATGAATAATTCTATTTTTAATATTTTAGATAATCAAAAACGAGCAAGTAAGTACTGAATTTTCTCAATATTAGGTATGATTAAAATTAAAATATGTATTAATTTGAATTCAATTGTTAAGTGTAACTTTTCATAAACCAGCAATTAAACAAATGACCTTAAACATTGACGTAACATTTTTTTTACCAACTCAGTTCGTTCTGCTGCTACGAATACGACAGAAACGACCCAAATTGCAGTACCGCCGATAAGCTTGTTATCAGGTATGATTCAATATAATATTGATAGCATTATTTTTATTAATTAATTCGATGCTTGATCTTACTTGCTTGTCTCAACTGTTTTGTTCTGTCAAATGTAGGCTATTATTATTTTTTAATATAAGAATTTCTCTATCGTATTATCGACGCTTACAGGGTTTTTAAGGACCTTGTTATACAATTTAAGTTTACAATCGTTCTTTAAATACTTTATATTATTTTAGATCCTGAAATGCAACCTGTGTATATGAAAGACTTGAAAAAAGCGATAGAGGATCTTGACAGAAAATATAGCAAGCAAATTGGTTTGTACTTTAATTATAAATGTTTTTATTATATATGAGTTTTACCTATTCTGGCTTATTTCATTTCGGAATCCTAAATACCGGGGTAAAGATCTGTCAAGATTATGCGATTTGTGATTAATATTTTTTTTAATCCTAGGAAGAACAACATTGTATCAGTTAGTTTTTCTTAGCACATGTTATGTGTATGTAAGTTCAGGTAGACGGTAGTTGTATACGTGACAACTGTCAGTAGGTGAGTGAAGGCGGTGTAGTCTGTGTTCAACATTTGGCCCGGACGGGCGTGTTACTGCGCTGACAAAACAAATAATGCAGTTGTCTGGATTGGAGAAATACTTTGCGTTTATAATATGTTATGATTATTTAAGTGGTATATTCATTTCTATTCTTTTTAGCATCAAATGAACCACCACAGGGAGCAAAACCGAATATCAACATCAAGCAAATTATGCAATTGTTACAGAAAGGTATTTCCAGTTTTCTTATTCCTGTAACCATTTAAATCTAATAATATTTTCGAATTTATGAAAATCAATTCTATTTGTATAGGTACTCTCGTCCAACCCAACGCACCGAAGCCACCAGAAGACAACGTAAGCTGGTTCCTGATTAAAGTACCGAGTGTATAATTGTATTTTAGTTTTATTTTATAAATGCCTTGTCTTTGCCACATTTCGTTTCTTAAGGAGAAAATAATACTGAAATCTTATAATAATATTACTTTAAAATCAATATTATAAAGTAACTTCATACTACGAAAAAGGGTACAAATAATCTTTATATGGAATCTAAAAGAATAAAATAAAATGTACATAATGTGAAATTAACTTGTTAATTAATGTTATCCTGATTTGGCTCGAGCTTATCAAGAAAAATTATGAGAAGACCTCTGCTTCAAAGCCAGGAATAGATTCTCTTGTGATTAGTGCCTGCCATATCCTACAGTCTAATCATAACCAATAGTACCTACTGTAATTACAGTAGGTACTATTGGTTGTAGTTTCCTGCAAAATTGAAGTAAAAATCCTTTAGCAATTACAAAAAAATCTCTCAAGTAAAGCATAAAAAGTTTACCATCAAAAATAACAACTCAATTCTAATATAATACTTTAACAAACCAAAGCTTAAGTCGTTACCAACAAGCTAGCAAGCCACGTTTGCTAATTAATAAGTCAATCGTGTAAAAATACCACATTGATGGATGCCTGCCTCTCGCGCTGTACTATAACATAATTATTAATAGTGTTCTAGTCAAGGACTCAAATTATCTCGAACACATCGATTGTCGAAACACTGTCAGAGGGCTCACTAAATTAAACAAAGAACCAAACCAATCAATTACAAACATAAGTGCAATTATTTAAAGCGCTACTTGACCTCTAGTCACGGCAGCAAAATGATCCGAAACGATTTATGACTCTGTTTAGAAGATATTCTATGTTAGATATTAAGATAACATTTTTGAAAGGACTCTTAGTGGAGTATTTGAGTTATGTAACATTTAAAATCTTATATAACTGAAATATACATGCTGCCTCCTATTGAATTTTGCGTGAATTTTATAATATGTTTTATTATTTATCTGTAGTCTAAGAATATTTTAGTTTATTTATTGTATAACTGGTCATAGCTAACTGATTTTTTTTCTTAGGTTAGTAAATTCCTACATAAAAACAGCTATACAGTCCCAGATTCAAACATGTACCTAAGCACTGCTATAATGTCACATCGCATTGAGTATATAATTTATTTAGTAACATAATACACTCTATAATATAAAAGGTCTAAGGCGTAATATAGGTTCCTTTAATTTTTGAAAAAGTATTACCACATTCACTACGCGCACGCGGGCTGCATCACGGGAGACCGGGGTTTCAGTTATGTTTAAATATGTATTCCTTTTTACTTGTTAAACGCGGGTGAACCCGCATGAATCAGCTAGTATATAGTATACTCTATATTTAATTGAATTTACCATCTAAGGAAGTAACATAATTCACAGTTCACTAATTTAATTCATCATTAGTTAACTTAAATTTCCAACAACCATTGTTCGGTTGAAATGTCATCTTAAAACTCAAACATCAAAAAACTTTGGCCTTGTTTATTTTAACCCATCAAACTGGTAGTTCTTGTAGTTTACGCAAGCGAAGCCTCACAGAAACATTAGTATAAGAATGATTGACTCATCATGATCTTATCGGTCTACCGACTCGCCATATTTATAGGTTGCTATTAAATTCGTTATAATAAGAATCTGCAATCTTTATAACAAAAGCTTTCAAAGAATACGTACTTGACCCTAAAAGTATAATAGTAATAAAGAGATCGATTAGATTTAAAAAAAACGAGACCAATCTTCAAATGATTAGTTTATTAGTGGTGAGTTGAAGTATATATAATTATATATTTGTTAATTTCTCATCAGTAAATATCAATAGATAAAATCGGATATTTTTTCGTTTTTAAGATAGATATATGTATCTTTGATATTGAGGTTTTGTTTTCAATAGGTATTAACGAATTTTTGTGTTTTAATAAAAACTGAAATATAATTATGGTTTAAGTTCAATATTTTTTATTATTAATAGTGATGAATTGATAAGAAAAATCTAGTACTCATTACCTGAAGTATAAAAAATAACGAAAACAATAAATTGAAATAGATACATAGTTAATACATTAAGTATATAAAACAAGAGACGGCACATTAAATACATTTTGCAACTCTAAAAATAGTTAAGCACTGGCAGGTGACCTCCGATATGTATCTGATCTTACCAATAAATTGCTATTAGTATCTCCAATTTTTGACAAGTAAATACTTATATGGAATAATTAGAACATTTAGGTTTGCAAAAAATTTAAACATCTTTGACTAATAATAACTGCACTTATACATCAAATCTACGACTAATGCGCCGCTTAGGGCAGAGATCATGTTTTTGTGTTTATTTAAGACTTTAGTCTAAATAGAAACTTGTCTTAATTTTTTTACGACGTATTAGTAGCAAACAAGCAGTTCACAGTAAGTGGCCACTGCCACCTATGGACATTTATAATCAACACCAGATACGAGCAGTCTTACCTGAGGTAGGCCACAAATGTGCTGCTACCCCTGAGGACTAAGTTGGACCGCTCGGATAAGTTTGTCTACCTTACCACACCCTTCAAGCCAGAATACAGCAGTGCTTAACACTGCCGTTATGAGGTAGAAGTAGGTGTAGCGGTGGTGTCGCCGGAGTCGAACCATATGGAGGTCTACCATCTTTAAATGTTGTATTACGCATGTTTATGAAATATACATACTACATATATCTTTAAACAGTGAGTCAGTCGAGTTCCCGAATTTCCGAACAAATTGTTGATCGCTGCATTCGCAAGCATTAGAAAAACTTTTATAAAATTATGATTATTAATCTATGCGTCGTAATTATAGCTTTAAAATATTTATTAAGACTACGAAATTGTGTCTTCTATCTTTTGCTTCTTACTAAGAATAATCCCGCAACTAACTATAATACCGACAGTAATAAAAAATCAAAAAGACTTGTTTTACACAGGACATAGTCGCTTTTGGCTATTAATGACAAAAAAATAATATTTTATTACACTGTTTATAAAACTCAGGACGTCCTGTTTAATTCGTTTATAGTAGCGACATTACTCCGTTTAAACTATTAGTACAGGAACTATGGATTGATACCTTTGTCAGATTCTGATATACCATTTTGATACGACAAAATGATAACAGCTGGCTACTGTCGGCTACAATAATGCTCAGATAAATAAAGTAGGTAGATCTATCATTCCTAACAAAAAATGAAGCCATTTTTTAAATGTTTGGGTTATAAAAGTGATTACCTATGTGAGCGTAAATAAACTAAAGGTACTACAAGAAACTACGCTTGTTTTGTGTGTGCGTACAAATACATGAAAGTAGCGTGGTTTTTTGGCTTCACTCAAAAGCAAGGCGGTGAGTAATGTACCTACTTTATTTATCTGAGCAATAATGTAACAAATAATTATAACCTACAACGCACTTAATGGTGATTTCAATTATTATCATCTAAGTAGTTTCTATAAATGTATTGTGGCACATTTCGGTATGTTAATGATATATAATTAAATTAATAACATATTATATGTTATCTATGTTGTAAGCGGGAACACCATATACGTAATAAGCGGTTATTACAGCCCATGGACATCAGTAGTTAAATCATAATAGGATAAAAGATAGTGCAATGCCAGGAATGCCTTAAAACAGCCTTTTGCTGTACAGATAACCTTAAATTAAATATAAACAATTTATATATTTACACAATTGCTGTATGATTAATATTTTACCTTCATCAGTAATATCATGGACCATTTACACTAATTACAGCCAGAAGCTAAATCATAAGATGAACTTGCTATAAAATAAACACGTAGCTTACATTCAATCGCCCATAATGTATACCTCAATTAAAATCTAATTTGAATAAACGGTAATACAAACCGCTCGGAAAAAATAATCGTCTAATAGTTACATTGAATGGAGTAAAAAGTGTATGCGTTTTAATTGACCTCGCTACGTGGGGTCCCCTAATTTATTCTCGCTTATAAGCTAACGAGCTTACACTAATAACTACGTTGATAAAACAATACCATTATAAATTGATCTATCATATCCCTAAAAATATATATTCACGAACCAAACAATAGAATATTTAAAACCGTCGACGGGTCTTGATTAAATGGAAACTAAAACTGATTTACTCGGCCGAGATGAATGAAAGTGTTTTGTTCTTAATAAGCGCGTTACCTACTGATATTAATAATTGTAACTTAGCCTTGGCATTCGTTTTGCAAAGGTCGCTGCAATTAACAATATACCAAACGATTATTGCAGTGTAGGATGTAGCACTTGTTTCGTAAAAACGCTATTTAGCTTGACAGCTAATATTTTCTATTGCCTTTTTAAGCAGGTCTTGTTCAAGTAACATTATCATCTCACAAACGTGATAAACCAGTGACTGTCAACCTTTTTATGACACATTAAGCGCTCAACTCGAGTAGAATTAATGCATTTTAGAAGCGCAACATGCATAATGTTGATTCGTTCCATAATAGTTTGGTGAACTTTGATGATTTTGTCACTTGGTTTATGAGTGTCACATAAATAGCCGTACGAAGACAAGAGCAATGAATAATCTACGTTAGAATTAGCATTTTCTAAAAAGGCAATCGGATACTTTAGTGACTCCAACTTCAGGAGTGGAGCGGCGCGTAAATCAGATTGCATGGACACTACACGTTTTGAACAGACTCCGGCAACGTGGGACGCTTGTTGCTGTCACTGCTTTAGATGCATTTTCTACTTGATTTATTAGTACTTCAAGTAGTACCTAAAACTGGTGACATTTTCGCGAGTGACATTAAGTGGAATTATCTGATTTTTATGGTAATATAGTAATAAAATGCAATTTTAATTAGTTACAGGAAAAATACATAGTATGGTCAATATGGTCATCATAAATGTTTAGTAGTTTATTATGTTCATCGTCTAGCCATTACTGTACTTCAACTTAGTGTATGTTTTATATGTTTTATTTAATTTGTTACAATATCTATTCACCATTAAAATATAATTCGTAAATTTTTTACGCACATGATTTAATTTGTTACATTTTACTTCGTAAGTACAAATTTAGTTTTATTTATATACATAGAATTTATTTATTAACATTTACATTATTAAAATGAAATAAATTCAATATTTAGTATCTACGTGAAATATTTGCTTTAATATTACTGACTTGAATCTGTTGGCATTTTCGTGATATTTAAAAAACTGGTGCATAGTGAGTCATTTTATATATTTTTGTCTATATTATAGAATCATACACTAAAACATTAAATACCAAAAATTTACAAATTTTACGAATATTAAACTGAAATGAACAATAACTATTTCATCTGATTGCACATTACTTTCATTATGTTTTATTACCCCTTTCACTCTCAGATGAGGCCCGTGCCCGAAGTGTGCCAGTAATGGGTAGATACTATTATACTATCGAAACTAATAAATAATGTAAGTTGATATTAAACGGTCAAACGCGTTATCCATACCCCGAATGCATTTGAAACTCGTCTAGCGCCCCGGAGCGAAGCACCATAACATGACGGTAATATCGGGAGCTACAATGAACTTTAGCATTTCCACAACCCTGATGGTCTCTACTTTCACCATAAATGGCCAATTTACGGATGTCTGCCAACCGGCCAGTGTCTTAAGTTAAACTATCTCAATTAGTGCTCGGTAGATGACCCCGCAATTTCGTCAGCCAACACCGTAAGATTGCGATGTTATTAGGTTAAGTGCAAGAGGGCGGATAGGTGGACGGTTATAGTCGTTCGAGGAAAATGTAACATTTTAACCTTAACATTCTTTACAGACTAAACTTGGAACAGAACACACATTTGTACCACAATTTCAACAATAAATTGGAATAGTTTATCTTGTCTAAAACGGAATGAAACAAGATTGATCTTGACTTTTTAAATTTATTCATTCACTTAAAATTTATTTACAATGGGTAGGTACAGTTATTGTTGCTTTTACCGCAACTAGAAACTAACATAACTTGTATAACTAGAAACAATAAAAATGCATATTTTAGTAACACTTTATCTACATTAGTTTATGTAAACTTACTTATAGATAATATAATTAAACTGTTATGTTATTTAAAAAAAAATATAAATTAAAAAAGGGATCATTACAATTATCTACGTATCATTGTTAAGCGTGCTACATTACCTACTAGCATTATTAAAACTGTCACACAATAACACCTAGAGAAAGGAAGAAAAATATACACTAACCAAGACCAAGACTATACTATCCCAGTATACCGGAGTGAGATACGACATAGGGCAAGGAGACCGGTGGCGGCCGCGCCCATTCGTTGCACCTAGTGTTTAGTAGCTAGTTATATTTACTACAAGAAAGGAAGAAAAATTTACACAAATTATCAGGCTCCAAAAGCTGTCCGTCTGTATGTGATCGATTTTCTTAAAATCTACTGAACGGATTTTTGTACGGTTTTTACTTAAAGATAGTGCAATTATTGAGAAAGGTTTAGGTCTATATATTTATACTATTTCTCGCGGGCGAAGCTGCGTTCAGCTAGTCAACAATAACCAAGACCAAGACTACACAATCCGAGTATACCGGAGTGAGATACTACATAGCGCAAGCGTGCCGGTGGCGGCCGCGCCTATTCGTCGCACGCGCAGCGAGCGCAACCTATTTTTCATTACTTAATAGGTTAAAACTATAACTTTACGCTATGAGGAAGTATTGCTTCGCTGTTATAAATCTGTTTGTTATATTAATACGAAAAGTAGACGTAATCGTTAATAATAAATCTAGTACTCCTATTATTCTGAGGAGTATATGGTAGATTCCTTAGCGGTTCGACTTCGAAGGTAAGGTCGCACATACCATACTTATATCTACCTTTTAACTACCACGCTGGTGTAATTTGATTTAAAGAATGTGGTAACAAAGACACTCATACGAGACAATACAACTTTGTTCTACTAGGAACGCATCTGTTGCCAAGCTCAAGTAGGTACTCTAATCCTATTTAGGGTTTAATTATAAAAACATAGAGATGATATATAAAGTTCTAGGATCTTTCTTCTTAAAGTAACTTACTTCTTTGCAAACATATTAAATATTTTTTACAAATATGGCTTCAAATTGTAGACTTCTTAATGTATATGTACTTTAATTATTTCAACGCATTAGTTATGATTTTGAAAGCTTCAGTTAGTGCCAATACATCAAAGTTTCGTGCGTAATGACTGCGCAGTTGTTGAAATGATAAATAGATTTACATTTTAATGTTTTGAGCTGGTTGATCATGTGAACTACAGACTGGACGTATAGTTTTTTAGTAACTTATTTATAGGTTCAAATATCTATATCTAAAAAAAAACATCTGAGTTAATCCTAGAGATATAACATAATCTCTTTTTCGTATGTTTTTACCTATGTAGTTAATAGTGACGTGCTTAATTGGTATTTTTTCTCGTATATATTTTTTTCATAATCAGTGAAAATGCATATTTATTATTTTTATTAAGATTAATTTCGTGGTTGAATTAAGGTATAAAGCAAATTGGCCTATATTCCTTGTTAATTTAATTTTTAATATTTATAAGTTTGCATTGAACTAAAATATTAATTGAATTGTATGTATTTATTGTTTGGCGTACTGTCAATTACACTGTGATTTATTACAATGCTAAGTAATGATATAATTAAAGCTTAAGGTTTATTTATTAATTTGCAGTTTTGATAGATTGTCGTGTCGCCGTATTATTATCGAAATAGTTATTATATTATTTAAGCAGTAATATATTTAGAATAATTATGAACTATGATTTCAGCTGTAGATAAAATGAGATTAATATTGAATGAGTTATTTTTTAAACTGGTAATATTTTTTAAGTAAATCTATTTCCAGCTTTATATTATGTTTTACAAGGAACTTTGATCTTTAATATATGTAAATTTATTGCTACTTACGCACATAAGATCAAACATAGATATAAAGACTTATTTACAGTGATTCTTATAAATCTTTACACATAAACGAAATTGAAGTGTCTGTGATTTCAAAATTCCATATTTTACTCAATACATTTGAAAATAAACACGACACCTAGGTATAACAAAAAGGCAATTAAAAATAATTTGTCCGTCTGTATGTTGGGCTGAAGTTCTTTTAAACGGCTGAACCGATTTTGACGGGATTTTCACTGGAAGATAGCTGATGGACTAAGGCGTAATATTTTAATTTTAATACAGTATAAGCGTGCCACACACATGTGGCCGCCATCGCGGGAGAGCGGGCTATTACCTATGTTTAAATATGTGTTCCTTATTACTTTTTTAAAGCGGGTGAAACCGCGGGGTTCAGCTAGTTAAAAATAAAAATGTATACTATCGCTCGTTGTATCCGAAAAAAAAAACTAATGCCATTTTTATGTGCATAATATTATTTGTTATTAATCTTGCACGTCAACACTAAAAATCATTAACACATAGGTTTTGGCAGTAAATTAGAGTAAGACTGACACGTGTTCAGATTCTCTTTACGCAATACACTTTCATTGCACATTCACAGTCGCCGAGCATAATTAACTCGTACCGGCAGCCGTCAGATTTGCATATGAAATCCTTACATTAACAATTATAAAGCAATTTTAATGCGTTAGCGTAATGTCTCATATTTCGAGTGAAAGATTACTGCGGAACAGAGGTCAAACCGTTCTCTGATCAATTTTATTATCCTTGTTTTATGTGCATGGTTAATACAATTTGCTCTCGTTTAAAACAACCTTGCGAACAATTACAAAATGTTAAAAAGTCAACTCATTATGAACAAATTCTGTGATTTTATGTTCGATCACATTATTTAATTTGTCACTTTTGTCTTTGTCGGTGTTGGTCACGGATGTAGAGTAATTGGGAAAACAGTGACGTTGGAAGCAAATAGACCCGTAGTAAAGCTATTCCAAGACATTAAAGGTAGTAGGACTCTTTGAAGTTCGACTTCAAAGTTAGTCCCTCCACACTTTTCTGCCTAATAAATAATAGCAGTGTTAAGCGCTTGTGAGTTCTGGTTAAGAGAGTGTGGTAAGTGAGACATACTTTTTCGTTTCAACTAAGTCTTCAGGGGTAATAGTTCGACTTCAGGTAGTATTATTATTTTATCTGGGCTTGATCACAGACGTCCACAGGCTGTTGCGTACTATAAGGTGGACTGCATGCTCGTTTGCCACTTCCATTCTATAAAACATGATTAAAATTCGTAAGTTAATTTTCAGTTCTGTGTTAAAAACCACGTTAAATCACATTATGGGCCTCTGAGATATTATACATTTTATTACTACAATAAAAATTCTGAATAATTAGTGTTTTTATACTACGACTGTCATATTTTACTTTTTAATGTTGAATCGGTACCTTTGACGCCTATCACTGGGAGGTCATCGTTAATTTCATTCACAGTTTTTGGCGAAATACAAGTGAATGTAAGAACATTCTATAAGCAGATATATTTCACAAAATTATACAAATACTTGCATGTTTACAGTAGCTACTTATTTGCATATTTATGAAAATATAACGAGAAAGACCTTTATAATATAGGTAAATAAAAACCCGTTCTCAAAATAGCGCACGTGCTCTTTGACACGGCAGCGGCTAATTGTAGCCTTCTACATATAAAAGGCAGTGTAGTAGCCACTGTCCCCTCACTTTTACCGACTATTCCGATATAGATGTAAAGGAAATATAAAAAATCAATTGTAAAACAAAAAAAACGCTTTCTACACTCAGCCCTACACTAGGATTTTCTCATGTGCTGTGGATAGCATACATACGAAAAGGCGAATACACAAACACTCAGACTAAGAACGAAATTCTATCATCATTCAGATGTTTGTCTAACCGGGGATCGAACCCGGAACCCATTGCGTGACCGCTACGCCACGCCGGTCGTCTCTAATAAAACAATACGTCAAAGATAAAAACTTCTTACAAATAGATACATTTTATAACTTGCATGTAGTAAAAGTAACAGACAGGAATTCTATCTGATCACCAATGAGATTGATCACAGTAGGACCACATCGGCGCCAATACTTAGAAAGAAGTCCTGCCTTTCTATCGGAAATCTAAATTGGAATCTCTCGTAGACTTACGAGTATGTTGCTTACCATACTCTCCAAACATAGGAGCTACAATGTTGCAAAAATAGATAAGATCAAAGAATATTGTAAATGGAATATATATTGAAAAACGTTTCAAGTTCCAGAACAAGAATGGGCAATTATGCATCACAGACTCAGAGGTTTTCTCTTTCTTTAAATGCATAAATTATAGCTTAACAAATCATAACTTATGAAAATATTTACCATACCTCATTATTATGACATACAAAATCTGTCAACAAAAATGGCAAATTTTTCTGATTTAATACGAGACATTTACAAGATTACTTAGTATGAATTTCATTAAAACCATTTAAATTAAGAATAAAACTTCAAAAGATGCCGCTAGCACTAAGTTTTTTCTTTTATTTAACAATAAAGCTATTCAGTTACAGGCAGGTGGGGCATGATTGTTAGATTGTTTCTCTGCCTCTCGTTTTCACTATTCGTGAACGGCCGACATCTTAAGGTCATAGCAAAATTAAAAGTGTTTTAGTATCTGATTACAGAGGCTTATTACGAATCGAACAAAGCTTCCTGCCACTACAACTAAGAATTATAATATTAATCCTCATTAGCCGAATTGAAAAGTTGCATTACCGTTTTTGTATACGGAAGGCGTGGTGGGTTCAAATGTTCTCGAAATATGGAATAAGATGCATTAATTATAAACCAGTCCCGTTAATCTTATTAGCATAGACTTGTATAAGTGCGAAATTGTATTAGAACAATAAAAACCAGGTAGCGTTGAATTTGTCATTGATTAAGTGAAAACGCCGCGCGCTTTATCATATTAAAGTTCAATACTATTTTTCTAATAAATATCCCCTTGACAGCCGAAATAATCGCCAAATTTGTATCATTTTTTTTCTATAGACTAAGACAATACATGTAAAAGGTTAAGACAAAGAAATCAATCTTTCTCGAATAAGTTAAAGGACGCGAAGGCCCCAAATTGTTTTGTCAGAAAAAATGCGAATTTGTGCAAAAAATGTTATTTCTCAATCCTCAAACGTGATGAAATATCAGATATATCTAAAATATCGATATACACTTTTTATCGGTTCCTATGTTCACTTTACTGTAAAATATAGGAAATACGAGAATAACGTTTCTGCATTCCTCCCATATCGCCTTTTCCGATTGGACGGTATCAGATACGATAAAGTAAGAAGGACATTACAAGAAACAGTATCGGGTCCCCGTCTGTAATAGTGTAAGATATGTCCTTCTTTTGGTGTTGTAGAAGTAGGTTGAACACGCTGCTCTCGGCTTCCTGAATCGTATTAGGTGTACTTTATGGCTTTTCTGGTATTTGGTTGGGATTTTTGTCGATCGTTGTACATACTAACAATAAAAGGTAGAGAAATTGAAACATAAAAAAGTAAAAGTAATATCCGAAATTGGATTGCTTCTCATACCTACTCTTTTATGTTTTAGCAGTTTTTTCGTAACTAACAATTCACGCAAATGAATACGCTAATACTGAAAGAGAAAATTTTGAGGCTAACACGGCTTAGAGCAAATTAGGTAGACCTCATATCTTTTAAAGATTAGCTTTTTAATTGAGTTATTCATAATTAAGTTAGAAAATTTGGATGACTGAGTTTTTAGTCCCATTAATAATTCTCAATTATGAGATGCATGAAGCCATTCCAAACAATTAGCTTTATTTGTAGTGAACTTTGGCATTTAGAACCAAATCTGTAACGATGTTGTCATATCAATAGTTAAGTGTACCTACTTACTTACATGATGTGTTTTACAATACTTGTGGGCGTTTAAAATATTCTGATACGATTTTAATACTATTACGACTTAGGTTTTAAAACAACGTGAGGAAACTTACGTGCGTAATTATAATATCTATAAACATTATTGACTGTGTTGGATTATGATAAAAAAAACTGAGTAAATACTCCTATTCAATAATAACAGTAGTTGCTTTATCAATGACTAAAAACCACGTTTATACATTTTGAAAAATGTAAGTATATTTGTAATTTAACAATACAATTCTGAACTTTAGTGATCAAATTCGTTCATGACTGTCAGATTTGTCGAATGACATCATAAGGCCTCTCACTGCCAGTTCATCTGTCTGTATGAAGAATTCTTTTTCTAAACTGTGGTAGCTTTTTATTTCACGAAGTCACGTCCGAAAGCGTCTATGCGTTGGAACTAAGACACAGAACAGTTTGATCCGTATGTCATTCTACTATTCTATCTGTACACAATATGTAGACTTGCGACAGGTGGGCGCATAAGAAAGTAGGCTGCGGTTGTCCGACAATTATTTATTTAGATAGACATCTCAGTAACGATGTTTTACATACGGCTATTAAGGAAGATGTAGAATTTATTGACGTAGCAGCCCTACTTGTTACTATGCTTTACATTGTATTTATGGTAGTGTTCTTTGTATGCTTTATTGCTGAACAACAGTGAAAATATACTTCTAAGTAGTGTGCTGCCGTATTCTGATTTGAAGATGCAGTAAGGTGGAATATTTCAGCACTTATACGCTTTGATCTTAGGAATATCATTGCGTCTTACTAAGCTAGCACTTTAATTTTTACGAGGCGTTCCAACTCAGTTTTCAGGAGTAGGAACGTATACGGATACGTTCCTACTGGTCAACCTCAGGTAGGACCTTGATCTTTTCTAGGGTTGTTAACAGATGTCCATGGGCGGCAGTGGTCAATTACCATCAGATGGACTGCATGCTCGTTTGCTATTTCGATCTTATAAAAATATATATCTTTGGTGTTTTGGCTCTTATAATATCAGGTAATGGGTAAGCTCAATTATTATTAACATATTTTCCTTTATGTTCATTTTCAATTATATTAGTGTGTAATTAATTGTGTTCTTTTTATGTCTTAGAATTATGTTTCAGAGGGATAACAGGGACGATGTTGACAATGATTAATTGTGAGACTTAGATGCCTGAGAGTTCTTTATAAAGTTTAGAAGTATGTGTGAAGTGTACCATCACGGAGTAAGCTAACTTGGTGAACTATAGTTTTAACCCTTCAGACAGGTTCAGAACCTAACCTATCTTCAGAACCTACCATCGTAGTGGTTCAAAAGGGTATAATAATAAACATATAATAATGTATTATTGTATAATTATAGTACCGAAACATAAATCACAATAAAAATACAGCAAATTTAAGCTTGACTTCCTCTTTTCTCGGAAGTCTAAGCCTTCAAGGCGAAAGACTCCGCAATGACAGAGTATGTCGACACAATATGAAAGTATAATTTGTCTAATCAGTGAAGCGTGTCCGTTCACAATGGACTCCATCTGGCTACTTACTCTCTACATTAGTGTTTCCCAAAGTGGGCGATAACGCCCCCTTGTGGGCACTGGAGGCCTAGAGGGGGGCGTAGGGGGGCTCAGAAAAAAATTGGGGGCGCTGATGTTCTTAAAAGGTTATTTGTAACTTCAGTTACTTAATTTTTTAAAATTCACTGAATTTAAAATCCTTTTACTACACAATATGCATTCTTATCTGGGGTAGATTACAGATGTCCATGGGCGGTAGTGGCCACTTACATTAGATGGGTTGCATGCCTGTTTGCGATTGTCATAACATAAAATAAAAATATAGGTTTAATTAAACTCCAAGCGAGAGTAATATGTTATTGAGGTTTTAAAGTAAAAAAATGTGAGGCGCTATAAAATGTCTGAGTTTACAAGGTGGGCGTTAGACGAAATAAGTTTGGGAACCTCTGCTCTACATCCATGTTATGTAGCTTGTAATTGATTGAATAACTTCACGAAACCGACTCCTAACTGATTTCGTTACGCGTAAACCGTCATCGATCATTTTTGGAAATTTGCACTACTGTTTTCTACCTTTCACTCTTAGTCAAGTAATGTTCTAGTTATTTTCCGGTTCTACTTATTACGTGGACTCTTGAACTTGAATTTTGTGTTAGGGTGCAATTCTTGTGTTTGTCTGCCATTGCAAGAATCTTCCTAACACGAGTCTTTTGGAGGCCATTGACGGGATGACCGAAACATACTCACTAATAGCTAATGATTAATTAAGACTTCTTAGATTTTTTATAAGATTGAAGTAGTAGACGACCTTGCAGTCCATCTGATGATAAGTGGTCATTGCTGCGTATGGACATTCGTGGCAAAATCTATTTGGAACAGGTTCTAACTGAAATCAACCATTACTCGATGACTAATAACTGACGCGCAGTGGGTCCCGGGTTCGATTCCCGACCAGACAGATATCTGAATAATGAGTTCAGATTTCTGTTCTGGGTCTGGGTGTATGTGTATTCGTCTTTGTGTGTCCATAGCACCCACGACACAGGAGAATATCCTATTGTGGGACTATGCCTGTAGAAAACGTTTATTTTAATAAGTCGCTTGAAGTGTACCTGAGGTAGCCGGTATCCACATCCCTACATTGAAACCTACAACTGCTTTGCGCTAAAACAGGTGCGGCGGTGTAGGAGGACCGGGAGGTACCCTGGTCGAACCATACTAGTTCTGCCACCATTTATCAACCGATTAGTTCAAGTCACCCAAAGATTGTTATTGCTTAAAGTTTATTGATACAAGCGTAGTTTGGGAGTGTTTATAAAATAATTAAAATAAAATGTATAGTCAGAGTTCACGCATAATATTGAGTCTATATTTAAGCTTAGTTAATTTAAATGCAAATCTATTTCATTACCTTCAATTTTTTTAATATTCTCCTAAAAGTTATACCTACACTACGAAGGATTTGTAAAATAACGGACACACTTCAAATTTAGTGTCTGTATCTATTCTTTCGTAAGCTTTTCATTACTGACATATCGAGAAACTATCGGATGCCTTTTACAGTTGTGGTAGCCAGGTCAGCTCTCGAGGCCCCAAATTGGGACTGCAAACTATTTTCTCCGGTACACGTCCGGTCATTATAAATCCTAATCAGTGACAATAACTATAGCTAGGTATGTTATCTCCATCTCGATGTTGATTTTTGTGTTATATATTTTGTTCAGCCTTCAAAATTAGCAGGAACCTACCGAAGTAGAGATACATTATAATATTATGAAAAACTGTCGAGTTAAAGTAGCTAGAAATGGTACTTACGAAAATTCCTTATTATAATGTTTTTGGTAGGATAATACACAGTGCATGATATCTAAAACTACTATATAATATAAAATATCTTAAATAATGTGTATATTTACCTCTATGATTACTAATATACTACATAAAAATATACGTAAGTTTAAATCTTACACCAAAACTCGAAACCACTTAGAAAAATAGCTACCTATCATCCCATCATTACATTTCCTAAGGTGTCTTGATGATCCAACGCCATAAATTAAACGAAAGCGTTTTCACTGGAAGGTGCGGAGCATCGTGACGTCCCGTGCGCGTGCTATCTCCCCGATGCCGATCTGCGCGGGCGCACAATTTGTGTGGCTCGTGCGCTCGAGCACAGATAACGCTTGAATAATACATTCGCTCTCATTGTGCTCTAGTTTATTGCATCGCTATGTGCGCAGTCAATCTGGGTCGCCTTAAGTGAGTAGATTTAAGACTATCTAATAAGTACTCTTAGCGTTCTGCGCTCATGGGTCATCGATTTTATATCTACGGTATCTAAGGCTTACAAGGTGAAATAATACGTATTGTACTGTTAAAGTATTTTTAAAGATTTTTCGAAAGACAATTTAAATTATTGAAGAGCAAACGAAAATTTATATATTTACCAGTAGGGAATACCCATCTAGGATTGCAAATGTCCATGCGACTATAAGCTCGTTTGCTTGTCCCATAGTATAAAAAACAAAAGTCCGCGACATCCACACCATTTTTTTTTAAACGTAATAACTGCTACATATAAAAATAGGTGTTCCAACTATGTATAAGTCCACATGCCTTGGCCATAAAAAAGTCCTTGGAATTTTTATGGTCATCGTATAACATTGAAATCTTTTAATAGTCATGTATTGTAATTCGCATATCATTTTTAACGCCGGCTACCACACTGCGCCATACATAGAACAATATTGTAAACAAGAGTAAGCGGCATATATTACAAGCTTGCCTGAATGAATGGGTGAAGTTTTTTGTCCACCTGTCATAATGATCCGGGACCCAGCTGCAAAAAGTAGCTTTGTCGATATTAGGAAGTAATTAAGTCGCCTTTGGCAGTCTAATTAAATACCTGATGGGCTTTGTGTAAGCAAGTCGATGAGTCAATTTGTTTGTCGCGAAATAAAAAGGCGCATACCAGACGAAGGAAATGTGAATAATGTAATTGAATGTGGGTAATCTGAATGGTTTCACCCTTACGTATGAAAAAGCTTTTGAGCTCTTGTTCTCGAAGATTTATTACTTACCTTTATAGTTGACTTGTTCCTCTTAAGAATGAGATTGTTTTATTCATTAAATTTGATATTAAGTACACAACGCAGCGCGTTATCGCTATGATTTTGTCAGCATTTTAAAGAAAAGAAATTCGGAGATTTTACATACAACTGACAAATACATAATATATGTATTTTTTCTGAAAACTCTAAGTTTTCTTCACGAAGTTTTCTTTTGCTGTGTATCATGTCAGTACCTACGTCTTAATGTTCCATGTGAACATATCTGATCTGATAAGAAAATAACTTCTAAAGGTATCAATCTCGGACTCCTGCCTATACAGGCTCAATTTCTGTATATATAAAGTGAGCAAATTATCCTTGATACCATATAGCAACAGTCATTAGCTATAGGTATTGTTTAAGTCATTAAGTACATTTGTATGTATGAACCTACCACAATAATCCTAATTACTCTTTTATGCAAAACTTTTCCACTTATTTTACACATGACCACAATCCAGCGACGTCAGAGGCGACTACCTGTCGCTTAAAGCCTTAATTAAATGACTATTTAACGCGGAAATAGGTATTTGTCACGTTTTGATGGAATGCTCCAATCAGATGCCAAGATTCGAATTCCGTGACCCTTATATTGTGCAACAAAACCTCAATTTCCTACTCGACTTCATGCTGTGAAGGTATGAATGCACTAAACTAAAAACCGACCAAGATGATGGCCGTTTAACAAAGCTTCCAAATTGACAATAGCCTGCGTAATAGATCTGACACAATCTGATAAGGTGAAGCCTTTTGGTCACTTTTTTTAGGATTTCGTAGCTAAATGGCAAAAACGGGACCCTTATATCTTTGGGCCCTGTCCGTCACAGTCAATTTACTCGCTTAGTATTTGCATTTTAAAGATGACATTTAGAAAGTAAATGTTCAACGAACCGGTATACCATGGCTTAGGGAAATTATGAAAAAAGACTTGAAGTGCCAGTCGCCACTTACTTACCTTTTACAGACTTTTTATTAATATTCAGGGTGCAGCAAAACATGCAGTCAACCTGAACTGATTATGAGTGACCAGTATCGGCTATGGATACCTGTAATAATTCAACCCTAAATAAGATTAGAATCCTCAAGTCTATTTGGCTGAGGCTAAGCGGGGTACTATATATGTTTAGATATGTACATTACGAAATCCGACAAGCACTTGGCGCGCATCGACTATACCCCTTGCTACTCCAATCATAGAAGCTTCATAGGCATGTTATCTACAATTTTTTCGTATATTTGTAAAAAAATAATTGGGTGGAATGTATTTTACGTTTCGCTCTAGAAGTCTTTCTGACATTGGCCATATATGGAACGCTTCATATAAGTATATCTCCTTTACAACTCTTTATACCAAAACACAAGCAGACCTTACCACAGTAATAAGATAGAAAGAATCAGCGGCAATACGGCAGTTTGTTGAATTAAAATAAAAGATAAATTATAAACAAAAAAACTTGTCACTGGTTTAGCTTATCTTAGATTCGATTTAAGTCAGACAATGTCTCACAGGTAAATAACCTAATCCGACTGAAATCCTTTAAAAAACGGATAGTTAAGTAAGACGGCCTTGAAACGTTGTTAATCACCGGCGGAATTTCTCAAGAATCACTCCCACACAAAAGAGTGATCATAAATTAATATAAATACAGTGATATCACCTTTTACATTGTAATTAAAATGGTAATAATCAACTGATTGCAAATGAGTGCAGCAAAAAAACATGTATGAGGTGCCTTTTTAAGCTCTGTTGACTTTAACATCAGATGTCATATTAACTTGAAAACTAGTGGTTACGGAGCGTGTTTATTGAATTATAATAATATACCTATATTTTTTATTCTACATTTAAATGTCATAAGAAACTCAAGCATCGATGAGTAATGGTCATTGAATATCGCAGACAACAGGGACAAACAAACAGACTATTTAATATAATATGTCAATCCCTAAACTATGTATTTTAAAATAAGTTTTAAATAGGGATATCATTAATTATACAAGTACCACCAATATAATTATGATACCTACCGTAATTTTACCAATAGTATGATGGAACGACACTCAGATGTGGTAGAACTCTATGTACCTAGTTTGACTCCGGCGGCACCACCGCCACACCTATTTCTGCCTTATAACAGCAGTGTTCAATCGATCAGTTCAAATTGGACAGTTATCCAAATGACCTTCAATTGCGAGCCTCATACGCTAACCACCTACTGTTAATAATGTAACATTATGTATTATGCTAATGATGTAAAAAACCGCGGAAAAAAACGCGAAAACACGTTTAAAACCTAGGTTTAAAACACTTGTTTCGAGCACGGCTGTCAGTTTTATTAAAACCGCTATGTTGAGCCTACAGTTGTCATTTTTAGGGTTTCGTACTCAAGTGGGAAAAACGATGTCCGATTACTAAGCATCCGCTGTCTAACCGTCTGTCATAGGGCTATATCTCTTGAACATTAATAGAAAAAAACTTGAAAATTGCAAATTTAACAGCCGCTATAACTAATAAATAAAAAATAAATATTATCAAAATAAAAGAGCAATAAGTCCCTCATTCAAGAAATTGATGTTTTTCAGTATATCTATCATCTAATAGTAGATACTTTAGATATTCACAATACTTTTAATAAACACAATAAATTTTAATAAATGTACCTGCTGTAGCTGCTACGATACCAAAAAATCGATAAAAAAAAGTTGTTAATTTGGTAGTGCAGAACCCTGTACGTCCGACATCGAATCGCACTTGTCAAATTTTTCTCGTTTTGGTAACTCGATATCTGTTGCACAATCGTTACGTGCGAAACAGTAATTACCGACGATCGCCTTCCGTGTACGACACTAACAATGAAATCAATATCGATTCGAAAACTATCGAATTAGATCTCGGTCAGTCTTTTTATTGCTGAAACACGCAATTTAAGAACGGCCTCACACTTCAACGGTGCGCGTTGCGGTATTGTCTACGTTAACGCATAATTGTTACGTAACGTTGTGTTATCAGTTATGTAATTTATGGTAACAATTAACCATTTAACGGATAACAAAGGAAAACCAATTCAATTAAGCAAGCGCTTCATTATAATAATAATGAAGATTTACGAACAAAGAAGATTCTCTAACCCAGATCTTCGCCACTTATAAACTTACATAAAAAGATTAGCTTTTTATTTTTACCCAAAAATAATAAGTGATAACATAAAATAAAACTAAAAAAATCTTTGTAATTTGTTCCCCAGTCTCATTGAAAAATTCAGAATAAATTTTGCAACCCTTTTATGTATAATTGTGTATTAATTGAGGAATACGTAGGTACTTCGAAATGAGGAAAAGGTAAAATATTTAAGAAAATATATGATTAAACATTCAGGATTTGTGATGTTTCTGCACCTTCTTTGATTGACAATTATTAAATATCATAGCGCAAAAGTTACCATAACTTTCTGGGTTAAATCACAGATATGACCTAAATTATGAGTATGTAAATTATGAAGTTATTTATAAATTTAAACGTTTTTAAATCGCGATATCACCCATTTTTTGTCCGGTATTATGTATTTAATTATAAAGTGATTAATGTGAGCAATTACTTATCAATTTTAAGATAAAATATCAACTTTCATTTAACATTAAAAGCGGATTTTACAATACTTAATGCGACAATTGTGTGCACTAAAACGCATTATTATATCCTTGAGTTTATTTTACATTTTTGTGGTATAATTACTATATCCTATGTAACTTTATTTACAAGGGAATTTAAATAAACAGATAATTGTGTGAAATGCACGAAGTATACCGTTTTTTAGAGGATATGTAAAGACGTCGGTCCCGGTAGTTAACATTGGATTGCAGTAGTAAAGATCCGCCAATCCACTTTGGAGCGTATTGTAGTGCGAAGAGCGTAGAGTGGTTTCTTTAAGTTGTAGAGGAAGACTCCTGCCCAGCTGCAAAACATAGAAAAGGGTAGCTGTAAGTTACATGTGTAGTTGAAAAATGTTATAAGGTATACTAGTACACCTAATAAGGTGTACTAGTTTTTAAAACCTTAAAGTTTTTAATTAATTAAATAGTAGTTAGTATTATTTCTTATTGACTAGCTGATTACCGCGGTTTCACCCGCGTTAAAAAGTAAAAAGGAATACTTATCTAAACATAGGTAATATTCCGCGCTCCCGCGAGGAGGCCCACATGCAGTGGCACGCGCGCTAATGCTTTTTTCGAAAGTTAAAGTAGCCTATGTTACGCCTTAGATCTTCAGCTATCTTCCACTGAAAGTCCCATCAAACTCGGTTCAGCTGTCAGCCTCAGCCAAACAGACAGACAGACATTACATTTTCTTTATAGGTATCATGTATACGCATTTGCATATATGCATTTAGTAAATAACGCCTTAATATTTTAATCATGATTGGACCTAACAATTTCAGACATTCCTCAGGACGTGTTTGCGACTGCACGAAAAGTCGTTTCTGATTCATCAAATCATCTCAGTGCGTTCCGATACTGGAACCGATGAGGCATTGCTCGTTATTAGGGCATACCGTCCCTTGAACCATACGATCTCGGGCTTGTCACGTTACCTCCCTTTATCCTTTACGTTATAATGGATCCGTAATGTACTTTGATCATAATGTCTATCACGCTTCGTTGCTCTAGGTTTGATTTCAGTCAAAGTTTTATGTTTTCTTTTAAGCTAAGCAAATTAGAAAGAGATTTTTGAGAACATGATGGAGACTATCAATATTAATGAAAAACTGTGGTGAAGAAGCATTTATCTAATTTGATGATCATTATAATTGGTCACTGGAATATTATGTACCTAATATACATATTTAATTCTTTATGTCTCAATATGTAATCAATTCATATGGAATAGGGGTTCTGCATAAAACTAATCGCAGATGAGTGCCACTCTTGGGGACTAAGGGGGTTGTCTCATTTGTATGAACACCTTCCCAACTAAAAGGCCTAAAAGCAGAACTATTTTAGAAATAGGTGCGATGGAGACTTCTCAGCACCCTCTTTGATATTCGACGCCTGGCTTCCAAGCTACGGGAAACCTTTCGCATTCTGCCGTAGCCTCGCCATCGTCGGTCCCTTTTTAAGAGTTTCTCTGCTAGCTTATTCCAGATTTTATTATTTTCAGCTGACCAACACTCCAACGTGGACCTCCAGAGGAGGCGGACCATTCCAAGCAACTAGAGGTCAACCTTTACTGGTTAAAGTGGCACGTGTACCGAAGCTATCGGTTGCACAACTCATAAGTTAATAGTAATTACAATAGATGGCCATTGTTCGTAGTGACCGATCGGCCTCAGCGTCGCTCGACCTTCAGGCGACGCGGGCGCACGATTTTTTGACCATTACTAAGAATTATATAGAGCTGTTAATACCACCTTGGAATAGTGTTTTATAATTTAATCAACGTTATTTTAAGATTTTTAATTCATATTACTTTTACCCCGTTAAACAAAAAATGGGATAATTCATTTGAATCAAGTTTCAATTCAAAAGTGAATCTTAACATTATGAAACTATACTATGGAGAATTTTTCATTATAGGAACTACACATTTGAAATGTATTACTAGTTAACTAACTAACTTTAGTTGAATTATCCTGTGTTTTCCTGTGATTTAGAAGGTTTGATATTGTCAAAAATTAACTCAACTTAATGGTTACTGAGGTGGTATTAACTACTTTGTATACTTTTTCACTAGACCAAGCACGATTGGTTCATTTGATATGACACTCATTAGTCTATTTATTGCGACTGTAGATTCGTTATCTCGAACAATATTAGCTTTTGCGAATAACTTACCATGGATAAGTACTTGATAAACTAGTAATTAGAGGCATATTTATAATAATCTATAAATTATTATGATAAGCTTGATTTATACCGAAGTTTGCATATTCTGTATGAAAATTAAAGAATTGGAAATCAAAATGTGTTGATATTTATTATGATTTCCTAGAAATATTGTGTTTGTAACATTTCTTGAATATTCCTCAATTGATTTTCAATGTTTTCAGAGACGAAGACACAAGACTTTTTTTTTCTTATGAAGTAGAATATAAAAAAGGTAGAAAGAGAAGGTCATTTTACCGTAGGGAATGTTAAATAATCAGGTAGGTATGCTCGTTGACAACATTCATTTTATTAGAAAGATTGTGAACAATAGCCTAATTCTTTTAATAAAGGAATCATTAAGCAGTAACTCTGACACCTGGATAATCATCATTAACCTCTTTTTTGACGAGAGGGAAACCTTCAAAAGGGACTCGATGCCTCGTGAGCGACGTTGGGTAATGTTGGATTTTTAATCGCACTAAAACCTCCCCGGTGGTCGTCCTCGGCGCTGCGAAGAAGACTCCACGGTCTCAGTAAGGATTACATCCGGAGTCCTCTGAGCGCGTTGCCCCATCGGGCTCAGCTCGAGTAAGCGCTGCTCTCTCCGCACCCTCAGGTGCTTTCCTTCCAGGGGTCGCTGAATAGACCGTTAGAATTCCTATTCTAGTCGCTTGCAATCCCGGAGCCCCCTTTTAGTCGCGTCTTACGACAGGAACCGGGAGAAACCGTAGCTCTATTTTGGTCCCGTAACTACAGGGACAAATCATTATCAGAGACCTCTAGCAGCACAAGTTCTGAAGTCAATCAGAAGCGCTTCACTCCAACTCAAGATTCAAATGATATGTTACCTATTTTCCTTTTTATTGGATTGGTGGTAGATGTAATATGGTATTCCACATAAAATCCGTTCCTACTAAACAATTTACAAGACAATTAAATAAGCAATCTAAAATACGGTGATATGCGTGGTAACCATATCAAGATTATGCGATCAAGATCTCGTTATTATAAGTACCTATAGGGCAACAAAAAACGTTCAACGCTATGATAGAAGCAATGATACATAACTATGATACACGTAGGTAATAAAAACCCAATGAAGCATACTGAATATAAAATAATATGTGAACACCGATTTTTTGCCAGTACTAATAGAATCACAGTATTCAAGTAATCCCTTAATGAGACGAGTTAATGAATTATGTATCATACAAGCGATCATACCATAATCATTATATCTCATATAAATGTATTCGTGTGACCATGCTCAAACATAGCTTAGGATAATATAGTGTTAAACATATCTTCCGCAGAATCAAGAGGTACATATACATAGGTATTATTTGGTACCTACTAATCGACAATATACGTATAACGACCCTATAATGAGACTAGTATGAGAGTATATAATGGAATATATAATGTAGTAATGCCTAGAGTATCGTGGGATATTATATAATACATAGCTTATTTCGTGTCCGATCTACAAAGTTAAGTAACGTTAGGCACGGTTGGGAGTTTGATTCCTTCCGTGCTTTGGAATGCCGTTGGTTCCAGTTGCTCTCATTGTATAGCAAACAATAAGCTTTACGAAAATGTGTATGGTGGTATAGATATTCGTTTAAAAATATCACATATTGTCTACTAAAATGTACTTCCGCCTGTCATTACACATTGTAGTACCATAGTACCTACAGGATACTTCTGCAATTCTTCGATTGTTTTATCGATGTCGTTAATGTTACGAAAGCATATAGATACATTGTACAATATACATATATTTTTAAATATGATTTATTTTTGCAGTTGTTATAATCCTCTATTGTTGCGCTTCGGAGGTATCACCCCACAACTATTTCTTTCTAAAACAGATTAAACACTGTATTAATCTAATTTAATGGTGTAGTAAGAGCTTTACTCCTCCGAGACGTTCCAACTTAGTCCTCAGGGAAACAATCTTTTGGGGCCGACCTCAGATTACACTCTGATCTTACCTGCGACAGTGATCACTTGCCAACAACTGGTGGACTACTCGTTTGCTACTAAGGCTATGAAAATATAGAAAATAATTTTATACCATCAAATTTACTTGTTTTACAAATTAAATAAGAAATTAATCGAAACCATTGCTATAACAATTGAACAATTAACACATAAAATTAAGCTTACTTAATAAATCATTTTACAATTATGCCATTTGTGGTTTTCGTTCAAAATCTTATAATCCTGAAATTATATTCACAAAAAGACAAATAAAAGTGGTAATAAGATCGCATTTCTTAATTAACAGCAATTATGTTAACACGTACGCTCCAATTATACGATTACATTAAATCCGAGTTTAACCGTGAGAATTCTTCTTAACTGTTATTATTATGAGAAAGTTACAAAGTTCAACACGTTATTACGTACTAACTACAATTGTGTGTGATGCGTTAAGTGTTTCGAAAATTTTGTTACCTATATCATCAGTATATTACCATCCCACTGTTGGACATGGGTCTTCTTTGAGAATATAAACGATTTGATCGAATAAATTTCAAGCTTTTTCGTGCTATTTTCCTTGGCTTTTAACAAATACACATGCCGTCTTGTTGGTAGAACCTTTTGTAGTACTCCAAAAACACCGATACGAAAATTATATCTTTCAAATAACGCTGTGTTAAGCGCTGATGTGCTCTGGTCTGAAGGGCGAGATGAGGGTCCCAATTATTTCTTCTTAGTTCTCAGGGGTAGTAACACAACTGTGGCCAACCTCAGGCTAGGCAGCCTAGGCTCTAATATTATCTGGAATTGATTTGAAGTCAATAAGCGAACATTGCCACTTATATTCTGTTGAAATGCATGCTCATTTCCTATGAGTAGGTACGTATTACAAAAAAATGTGATGATTTATTTCTAAACCAGCTGATCCCCGCGGTTTCACCCGCGTTAAAAAAGGAATACATATCTAAATATAGGTAACACCCCGTTTTCCCGCGACGGCGGCCGTAAGCGCGTGCCGCGCGCTTATGTTTTTTCCATAATTAAAGTTATGTTACGCCTCTGATCTTTAGCTATCTCCCAGTGAAAGTCCCGTCAAAATCGGATACAGCTGTTTAAAAGATTACCTTAGCCAAACAGACAGACATTTTTTTATTGCATGTTCGTTGTTGGTATCGCGTATACTTCCATATGCATTGAGTAAAAAATGATATTTTAAAATCACAAACAGCTACTTCAATTTTTATTTATTTGTATAGATTACAAAAGTGAAACTATGGCACCCTTATTTATTCTTTAGTACACAATACACGGTCGTATATTGTGTACAAGCACCTACACAATTCCAAGTCTGAAACTGAAACTGAAGAACTAAAAATCGAACTTAATATAGGTCGCAGGGGTACAACTGCCATACATAATTTTACTTTCAAACGTATTGGTTATTGTGCCGCTGCAGCCTACAAGCTCTATTGGATTCTAATTTAAAGAATGTGGTTAGACGAAAAAACTAACATGAACATATTCCCTTCGTGTTGGTTTTATTGTCTTACTTTAAACTATTATTTGACTCGAGTTTGATTTGAGTTATAAGTCAAATTAAACATCTAAAATTGAACTTATAAGTTAAAATCAAGTCCTATTTATATGTATGGGTGACGCTATCTCTCCACCATCAGTTAGTTTGTTTGTTTATTGCCGTTGTAATTTCATATAAAAATTTATATACGATAAAATAATTAAACATCTGTCGCTTATCTCATGAAGTGAGACATAGCCCAAACGAAGACAATGTTGCAAATAGTGTACTTAAACCATAACCATGCCTTGTAACATACAAGCCTAATGCTATTTCCTGGCCGTTAGTACAATTGCCCATTAACATTTTTATTGCTTCAAACTATGTATATGGAACTTCTTAATATTATGATACATAATGTAACGTATGTATCTATAAGAAATTCAATATTTCATGTATGTTTATTTGAAATGTGGAAAATAAATATAATAATAAGTATACCTATCATACAGTAAAATATTGAAAATCATTTAATGAACACTTCTCTTATAGGTCTCTCTCAAGACATGACTGTGAGGCCAAAATGAATGGAAATATTATTTAGTTAACTGGAACAGACATTTTTTTGTAAAAAAGGATAATTATATAAATATTTTTACATATAATTCATATACGAAGCATGATCATTTACATATACGTATATTAAAACTTACATATGAGGCGTTCCAACTTACTTTTTAGTAATAGTTTTTAACAGTTTTGTAAATGAATCCGATGTAATTTTAATTTATTTGCAGAAAAAATATATTAATTACAAAAATATATCCATAATTTATTAATTGTTAAAAAACAAGTACATTTGTGGTCCATAATTCAAACAGAGACAGAGCCGCGTGTTAAATACTAGTGTTAATTAAAAGTGAATATTAATTATGAACATAATATTGTTTTAATTAATTGTCCATTACATGACGTAAATAGTCGGGAAATCGAAAACATTGCTAATAAATGAAATATTTCTTTATTAATGAATAATTGTAGGATTTATTGCTTCAGTAAAGATCAATGAAAACATTCCAGTTAATGGTAACAGTTCCTTATTTTCTTACATAGTTTTTGTACATTAATGTTGGTACATATAAAACAACTAAATAAAAATACTCGCATTAATATAACGACTATCGCGTTGTACAACGATGAAGGAAAACATCGTGAGGAAATCTGTATGACTGTTCGTCATAGATCTGAAATATGTATAAAATCTAAAGACCCTTTACGCAATGTCCTGATAGACCTTCAAATAAGCTGCTTGGAAATTTATTAGTTATGTATCGAATAAATATATCGATTTAATTTATTAATAATCAAAAAGCTTTTAAATATAAGGCATTATAACGTTGAGGCGTTCCAACTCAGTCCTCATCGGTAGCAACGAATCTGTAACTTCAGATTTCACGCTTCAGATCTTACCCGAGATTGGTTACAGATGTCTATGAGCGACAGTGGCCACTAACCATCGTTTGCTACTTTGATCATGTAAAAAAATAAAAAAAAAAACATTACAAACTCAAGGATCAAGCATCTTGAATGCTGGCGTGGCGGTGGTTCTGGCGTGGAGGGTCACCACCGCCAATTTCTAGCGTAAAAGGGTTCTATATTAATATTATGGGAACCCAGGGAACATCTTGATCCTTGGAAGTGGCAACGCACTGGTATCGAGTCAAAACATTCTTGTCGCAAAATATGTTTATTTTATTATTTGTATTTTTTATCGTTTACGTTACCAAAAACTTTTAACTAACAGTTTCTTGATAAAAATGTATCTTGGAATTTTTTTTTTTATCGTAGCTTCGCGAACAATCGCGGACCTTACGATGTTTCCTCTTAGGGGTTCTCGCGACCGACACTTTAAAAAGACTTTACAACAGCATTCCAATTCAAACCAAGAGAATTAATAGCACCAAAACGTGCGGTTATATTGCCGTCCATAACGAAAAAATAATAACATACCCTCAGCATGCGTGCTCAACCGTTGCTTAATCGAGAAAAGTCGGTAGCAGCCTTGTTCCCAATAGCACAAATTTGCGACCTTGCCACCGACCTAAGTAGCCTCCTTGTGTGTAAATAAAATATACACTTGTCTGCCTGTTAATTAGTCTTAAATTTTCTTATTTATGTTTGTTAATAAATATGATACTAACTGGAAAAGAAAGTGGTTAAGCGCAGCGCAAATATAAACGAAGTCTTAATTTCGGTAGCTTTTCTTATTTTTTACTTTCCATCATAATATTCAAGTACCAAAAGGTTGCATCTAAGGTAGCAAAAGTTCCACCAAAAGATATTAGTAGGTAACGCGTAAGAGCCGCCCATTATATCAGTAATCAACTCAATCTAGTACACTTTGTACCGAAAGCAATCATAGATGCGTTTCCACTCCTGAGGACTAAGATCTTCACATCGTATTTTAGTCTGTCAATTTTATACAAAACTAGCTTTTGTCCGCGACTTTGAATTAAATTAAATAACATATTAACCTTCCCCTTAAATCACTGTATCTATTTAAAAAAACCGCATAAAAATCCGTTGTTTTAAAGATCTAAGCATAGGTACGTACATAGGAACAGACAGCGAAAAGCGACTTTGTTTTATATGTACTATGCAGTGAAGACACCTACGTTATGAAGACTTTTAGTATAGAACTATGAGTAAATATGAAAGGTTATAAAGCTAATAGATATGTGATGATGACCACGACTCAAAGAGGTCTACCACCTATAAAATCCTCCATTTTATTACAGTATAGCGTGTGTAAGCTAATAAAGTACTTGATGGTAAACGCCAACAAAATTAGACCACTTAGCCCGCTTAAAACCTAATCTGAAGCGGAGGTAGTTTTAATCTAAATGATTAGGTATGATATTATTCTGCAGTAATAATTTTACGTACCTGTATATAAACTAAGATAACGCCAGTGATGTCGAGCTATACTAGCGATGATTTCAATTTATTAGTTCATGTCATACAAACCTATTCAAATATTTGTAAAGGTAATCACTAATTATCGACACTGGTTAAAAATGTACCTACTTGTGTAACATGTTCTCCATCTACTAATATTTGTATAATTATCTTTATTTTTTAAATTTAAGCCTAACGATAAGGCTTATAATAGTCTCCGTCGCCTATGGACATTTTTTGCAACATGAGAGAAGTCGCCAATGCATCGCCGGCTTTGAAGGAGAGCTCTTTTTGCAGCTTTTTTGAAGAAGTGGGTCATAGCGTTCCAGGAATCACTCCGGGAAATATTATTTGTATGATAAAATCCTTCATGGGTCGTCTCCGGAAGCTACCCCCGCTTCATAATTTTTGCCTAATACCTAATAGTGCTCTAATAGTGTACCGCACTGGCTTGGGGGGTGTAGCGAAGATAAACTACGGAGATACGAGGAGTTCCAAATTAGTTCTCGTCGGAAACAATCCGTATTATTCGAACATACCATATAAATGGAAAGTCAATTGTTTGCCGCAAACCTTTTTATGTTTCACTGCTGGGCACGGGTCATCTCCCACAACTGAGAGGGGCTTAGAGCATATTCCACTATGCTGCTCCAATGTGTTTTCGTGGAGAGGATAGGGGTTAGTGGCTAACCCGTTTCGAATGTTTTCAAACCGCCCATGAGGTCTTCGACAAGGTTTAACAACTGCTATTCAATGATAACAACCGAGACCGACAGCCTAACGTGCCCTCCGAAGCACAGAAACGCGCATGAAGTTTTTGCCACTAGTGTCTACTCATCCATCTACCGACCACGCCCGACTTTGCTTAACTTTGTAGATCGGTTAAGATCTACGCAATCCGCAGGGCTATGCGCACTTCACTCGTTGAGTACATTTATATAATACTAGTTTGAGCATTCGCACAAAGAGGCCGTAGGTATCAAAGTACGTAAGTTGTAGGTATAAAAGTTATTTTTCTATCCCTCAGAAATAGCATCTTTTTTCAGGATAAAAGGTACTCTATTTCCTATTCTGTGTGTGCAAAATTTTATAACGATCGGTTGAGTAGTTAAGCGTGAAGGCGTTACAAACAAACAAGCAAATAAACGGACTTTCGCATTTATATGTATCTACGGACTAATTCGTTAACAATGTATAAAGTGACATATTATATATCGTTTATCAGTAATAATGATGTAATAAGAAACAAACCACCCACGAAATCTCCCACGGAAGTCGAGTGTCGGTTTGACTATGTTCTCATGCGCATGTCCTCAACATGTCTATGATCAATCATATGTTTCTTACGTAACTCATAATATATGTATGCGGGCTTTCTTATGCAGCTTTAAGAGTTAACTGGCATATTTTTTGAATAGTAAATTTCTCCTATAAAGTAAATTTTATTCAAACTTTTTACATAATCTCTTCTCTATCTCTACTTATAATAAAATTGTAACAGGTCGATGTCTGTACATTGAAGATATCGAAAAAAAAATTACATAGGGGGT
>DWPV01000182.1:0-35875 GCA_018251915.1 Urbanus proteus proteus
TTGAAAAAATTGAAAAACACTGAATATTTCAAAAACGGTGACACTTTTACTGAGGTGATTTTTTTTTGTCTGAGAGGTCAGCTCATGACCTTTGTTCTCTCGAAGTTTGTCGTGTAACTTTTGGGACACCCTGTATGTAATGACGATTATGTTTTTTCTACGTTTAGATTTGTATACCATTTGTATGTATATATGAATAAGGGCTGTGGCAGATTTTATACATAAGAATAACCTATATCTTAATATAATGCCTACTGTTACACTTCTATCAACATTGCATTTTACGTCCGCTTTCAACAATGTTTCACATTAAAAAATATGTAGGTCAGTAAATACGCCGATTCGTCCAATACGACAATTTGTATTTCCAATAGTCTTTTGAGGAATATAAAACGGGAGCTGGTATTACTGTCCCCTTTCAGCCATACTCGATGCAAAGGTCGCGTCATGTCGCTTTGCTGAGCTCCAAAATGAAAATTTATTACTCGATTATGCATTCACATTGAATAGTGGATTCTCATTTCGATTCTTGCCGAACGTTATACTATTCCTATCTTGTCTTTTATTAGACGAGCGAGTCTTATTAAGTGTATGTTGGTTAATGAATGTTCCGCTTTAGTATTCGTGATATAGAAGTAATGTTATTTAGGTTTGGAAGTTTTTGGCTTCCCTTCTGCAATAAATCATTTGGATAATGATGAAAACTAATGAGCAAGTTTAGTTATAGGTCACTTTATTAAATAATTTTCCCAATAAAATTAATAAGTAAGTTCTAATTTATGTTTCTACATTAACGTCATTTTATTCATACACAGATTCGTACACAGATTTTCAATTCTTACTATTTAATCCCTTTTGAGTAGACACAAAGAAAACTAAATTGAATAAATTATTAATGAATTTCAGTGGGTTTGTTTTATCTGCGAATATCGTTACTAAAGCATCCGCAAAATTATATTAAATTAGCAATCTGAAACAAAATAATACAATCCCTTTTGTGTTGGAGTTATATACGAGTACGAAATTCGATAGTTTATTAAAATATCAAATGTTTTGGACAACGTTGAGAGAATACCTTGTACCTGTATATTTCGGCGTTTTCAATTTCTTATAATCTATATCGTTTTCATATTTCGGTACGGTTCTATCTAGATTACAGTTTGTGGCTTGTATTCGATTGTACTATTATAATTTGGGACCGTACCTGATTTTTATCATTGTCATGCTTGTTCTGAACATAGAATTCCACTTATCGATCGACCTTATGTATATCTTAGTATCAAACCGTTTTGTGTTTTACATGTAAGATAGTTTTTACTTGCGCAAAAAATAACCTACAAAAATATTTTTAATTCAGACCTTTCAATCCAATTAAATCAGAGTTACATAATTTTAAGTGGTAGTTATCAGCATAAATGTTAAGGATCCGGGGGGTATTTACCACCTGAAAACTGCCTGGGCAAAGAGGGTATCCTCGAGACCCGAGATTCCTTGCCCAGCGCCCTTATGCTAGCGAACCAACAGTATATGAGAAACCCGGAGGGTAAGACGTCCCCGTTCATCATTCATCATCAGTACCTACTAGATGTTGAATGAATAAATTATTCGTATTTAATGTTTCAGTACTCGTAGAACTCAAACATTAAATTCGACTCGTGGTTTAACTGTGGTGACACTTCTACATTGTAGTATTAATGGTCGAACTTTTACATTCTAGTTTGATAGTTTAGTGATCAATGCATATGGTGTCAGTTTTGGAATTGGCTTACGTGTCCTTACTGTAGGTGAACTGCACGCCAGGTGAATTATGTTCTAGAAGGCGTTTGGTGAAACTTTCCTTACTTAATTTTAAGTGCACTGACAGTTTGCTATTTACTAGTATAAAAAGTTGACTTTTCAACCGACGGATTTATTTCGTTCACGTCGCGGCGTTCCGCTGCCTGCTTTCCTGTCTCTCTGCATTGTACTAGAGTACACTGGAATATCAAAGCGGCTTATTATTTTTGCGTACAATAAAGTCTGTTCATTTCGTATACTTTTTCTTTTGTTGTCAATATTTCCAATCTTGCTACGTTTAATATTATATATTTCTAGTATTGCCATTTTGATAGTTCTTTTATCTGCTGCGTTTTTATTACTATCAGTTGTATTTCAATCGTATTATTTCCGTACCTATAATACTTTTTTATGATAAAAAGATTTTTGAGTATGTTTGAGTAGTCAGCTACGTAGTAAGGGCTCACCACATAAATTCACGGTATAAAGCATTCGCACACATATTTTTTTTCGCCATAAATCTGCAGAATGGGTCACAATTTCATAATGCAGGCGATAGATAAAAGTAGAGCCTTTTGTTATTCATACTTTTCACTTCCTGAAGATATATTGTTATTTCTTTTGTATTCACCTAGTAAATTATGTAGAATAGAATGTTTTATGTCGACTGTAGATATCACAAAAAAATGTTTTTTGTGTGTCCCTTGGTATATATTTGTTTTTATCAAAATTAACCACATTATTGTTTCTTTAATCTATAGTTAAAATTTAAATATTGTGAGTTGATTAATAAATGTGAGCCATTAGTTTCGAAGATACATCCTTCTTCAACAGTTTTTCCCTTGACAATACTCGTACTTCCTCAGCTAACTTTCCAACGGTTCTATTTGTTTCATTCCGGCTGCAAAATTCTACTGTTTTCTTTTCTGTTGGGTTGGATTTTATTCGTCGACTGATATCAGTTTTATAACAACCTAAAATAAAGTTCGCTCATTTTGTGTTGTAAGTCTCACGGATTTTTGTAGCAACATTTTTAATTTCATTTAACTGCATTTCCTTCCTTTATATGTTATCTCCCTTCACAATATACCCACTCATTAATATGAACCCACGTTTTGAGCATGTATCTATGGAAATCTGTAACCTTCGTATAAAATGGAAGCACCCGAAATATACAGATATACACAATTCTATCGAAACCAAACGAGTGATTCGCACTATTTTTTTCCATTCTCTGACAACACTTGCACATAAAGTGTTATCGCGAGCTAATAAAAGTTCACGAACAAATGGATGAACTTGCTTGCCTAGTGAATTGTAAATTACTACACCTTACTTACTACAAACGAATTCAGCAACACCGCAGCGGGTTGTAACCGCCCGAATGATCGAACCTCGGTCAAGGAGAACAGTATTTATACGAGACTCGCTTCGTAAATTTCACGTAATCCTTTTTAGTACAGAGCAGTTTATGTGAGCAATAGTGATCGGAGCCGGAACGGAATTGCCTGATTTGATGCGAATTGATACGGGGTTTACTTTGTAGAGAACACTTTTTACTTTGTAGGATAATGTAACGTATAAGATAAATGAGAACAAGAGTTCTGAATTTAACACCTGAATTGTTTAAAAGGAATCAAGACCAACTGTAAAGCTCATGAAACTTACAGAAATGTGTGTGAGGTAGGAGAATAAATTAATTGAAATTAATAATTCACTTATGAGAATAATACTGTAACGTGATAAATAAGATTGTATTAATATTAAAATCATATTCAATTGACCTAAAGCAAATTTCGAATAGATAAAGGATTCACAAGAACTAGGAATATTGAATACCGATGATCGAAAGATGAACAGCAAGCTGTACGAAGATAAAGCGTTACACTTTTTGTATTGAACTCAACTTGTTTCGATTTAGCGCTTATGACTTTTGTCAGTTCTAACGTAATGTATTTCGAGATATCTTCTTGAATTTTAATATCAGTATTTTAATAGTTACCCCGCGTAGTATAGCTCCACAATACAAATAAACACCAAAAAATTAGGTACAGAAAAGACATTAAAATTAATTTCATTTTCTGCCTGATCTGGAATGGAATTTAACTCTTACGCTCAACAAACCGTTATTATGCTTTTTATCTTTAACAGCCTTTAGAAAGAAATTTTGAAGAATAAATTTTATATCATCCCCAAATTCGACATCTGTGCCTACTACTAAGACATCGGTGGATTAAAGACCACCACATAGACCAGTTTTACTATGTAAATTTAATGAAAATCCGTCATAGTCAGAGTCCTTCAATATCAAATTCAATGCAGTCGCCTGTAGATTTGTAACTGTCAGTGTTTCATATACCGCTTTGTTAACGAACGGACTGAATCCGGGCTGTGGGGTTTGCTTTCAGTGCTCATTGATAAATGATCTCCGAAGAAACTCTGTATTATACTCCGAACATCTGTCCTTCATATGGTTAAAGTTATAATTCATATGAAACAGATTATAGTTTTCAGGAAGCATCACTAAACTAAAAACAATTATAATAAATTGTAATTTAGTTTTAAGCAACAATTAACTTGGAAATATTTAAGGATTTAATAGAAATTTCTTTTAGCATGATGCAAAAGGATTTTTCCCAAACTATATTTAACTGTATTCGGAGAAATATAACAAATATTGTTTTATTCATACAAACAAACAGTTTTATACATGCAAATGAACAACACATTTTTAAAGCTGTCATTTTATAGTAAATTACAGAAATGTGTAGAATCATAATTTTTAGAAAACCTTTTCATTTCTAAAGCAAATATTTACTTAACAGAAAGCTTTTGAATAGAAGCAACTTATTTTACATTTGAAATTACGTTCGCGGAAAATTGTTGTGCTAAATATTTTTTATGATTCAATTCAACCCTTAGCCCTATTCCTAATTTTGCCCGCCACCTTGCCTATTCAAAAGTATGTAAATATAAGGGGATTTCCTTTTTTTTCTAAAAGCAATGATTTCTGTTCCGTTCTTTGATCAATTTCATTTTCTTATCAATGGAATATTAAATAAATCGAATGAACAATTTAAATTAGTAATTCGTAGCGAGTATTTATACATTTTGTTCATGAAAATACGTAAGTATAATGTAATTTAATGTTATGTTACCATATTATTCAGTGTAAGCTGTAATCTGCCTGGGAAAATGAATGTGTTGGAAATGTCGCAATATTCAAACCGCTATTATAACAAAACTATCAGCATGTTTTCAATGAACTAAATACCAATATAACACGAATCCATCCATCAGTGATTTCGAGGTCTACTGGAGAATAGACCGTCGCAGGTTGTAATGATGTTGTACTGGATGACGTTACTGCCCATATCCTGGATTTTGTCCCTTTGTCACAGGAAAACAGAAGTGGTGCTGACAGACACAGACACCACATGGTTCACACACTCAATATTGATATTGAAAAGAAATATGATATTGATATTAAAAAGAGATATGAACTTCGGCCCTATGAGGCATAAAATACATTTTGACGCACAGCAATTATTAACGCTTCTAAATAATACTCGTAGATATAATTTATATATTAATGACTAACTGATACCCGCGGGTTCACCCGCGTCAAAGAAGTAAAAAAAACATACATATTTAAACATAAGTGATATCCGGCTCTCCTTCGAAGGCGAATATATGTGTAGGATGCGAATGGAACGCGCTTTTCAAAAAGTAAAATAGTTTTAAGTTACGCCTTAGACCTTCAGCTAGTGAAAGTCCAGTGAAAGTCCCGTCAAAATCAAACAAACAGACAGTTTTTTTTTTCAAAATTGCATTTTTCTCATAGGTATCGTGTATACTTTCAAATGCATTAACCAGCTTGTATTATTATATGTCAAACAGACAATTCAATTTTATTTATTTGTATAGATACAAGCATTTACATGTAGGTACATAATATGTATCTATATTGATAGGTAAACTTGTACATACCGATAGGCTCCCTGATCGATCATCGACGGGTCTCGGTCGGGTTACTTTAATTTCGTCCTTCGACAACCTGCCCACCTAACCGTTAAATCGTAACGCGGGAAAAAATTGGGCACCATTCGTGTTATGTTAGGTACGTTTATTTATTTTAGCTCGACTAGTGGTTACAACTCTACAGTTGGGTTATACATATACATTATATATTTATGTCTGCAACACTTTCTATCTGTTATATTGCTTACTAGATGATACCTGTGGTTTCACACGAGTTATATAGGTAAGTAAAAAGTAGTATGTACATCTTTAAACATATGTTGCCTTGCTTTTTTGTGACGGCGGCGGCATGCGCGTGGCGCGCTCGTTATTGCTTTTTTCCAAAATTATAGTAGCCTTAGGCTTTCAGGTATCTTTCTGTGAAAGTCCCATCAAAATCGGTAAATCTATTTAGAAGATTACCTCAGCCGTACAGACAGAGAGACAGACACATTTTTTTTAATTGCTTCGTTATAGGTATCGTGTATACTTTCATATGCATTGAGTAAGAAAGTGTTAATTTGAAATCACAAATAACCACTTCAATTTTATTTGTATAGATAACCTATACTAAGATTGGCCTGTAGTATACAGCCACAATAAAGCCAGGCTGCTTTAAAGGAAAAAAAATCGTAGTGATCAGTTATAGATCATTTTGTTCTGTTTTCAAAATGTTCGTAAGGCCTTCGAGAACAGTTAATTAACTGATTTGTAATGATAATAGCCGAGACCGACAGTTGAACGAGCTTTCAAAGAATGGAAGCGTGTGAAATTGTGAATTGACGTTCCTTACGTTACGTTTAAGGAGCATATTATGATCCTCACGGTATAATATACCATATACCTATACAAGACACATGATTTTCGCACTTTTTGATGAAGGTGTTTTTTACGTTATACGTTATATTTTGAGGCGAAGACTTCAATTTCATTTGTAATGAAATTGGACTTCGCAGACTAGCCAGCGAGAGTACGGTGACGGAATTGTAATAGTCTAATACTTTGGGGCGTGCGCGCCACTCTGAAAAGAAATGGAAGATTTGAGCGAATACATCAACATTTTGAATTTTTCAGTAATCTTCTCATTTCCGTCTCAAGAACGGTTAATGTGATTTAAGTCTTACTTTCCCGTATAAATTATACTAGCCGTTGACCGTCACGTCGCTAACCCAGTTTTTAGAAGCAGGAAATATTTCACATAAATATTACGTGTTGTCTACAAATCTGTGTATCCTGTTTGTATTTCATCTAGATTGGTCCATGGGAAAAGTCAAAAATTATAAGATACACTGAAATTTTGTTTACAGAATCATAGCGTCGCTTTGATAGCTAAGATCTATCTTATACCTTTCCCTAAATCGTTACTTTCAAACAGCCCAGTATCACTTACGCTTGAACAAGTAAAAACTCATTCAGTTCAAAACATCGAAAGAAGAAACAGAACAAATGTATCGACAATGACCCGTGTGTTTTCCTTTGTAAATATTAACATTGTTCACATGCGTCAATATTCAATTCTCTTGGTTGACACAATGTTCTCCTACATTGTAAAATATACATATACGACTCGAGTGATAGGTTCCACTAGACGTTTATCTAAACACACTTTATGTCCACTATATTGATTACAAACAGGTTTTTTGGGTAGTTTATGAGAACAATAAAGTATCGTAGCCTATATATAGAAAATTCAAATTTAAATTATTTATTTTGCATAAACATAGGTACATTAACGATGTAGGTGTAGGTATACAATACATAAATGTGGGTCCTCCATGTTCCACCTGTCAGGGCATGCAAAAATTTGTACAATCATTTTAAGTCTATATAAACATTGATTGGACATGTCAAAACTTAGAAAAAATTGTCAACAGTATTAAAATATAATATGAATAAAAATTAAAATTAGTCATAATTAAGAGATTCTATTATTTAAATACATATTACTTACATCATCTGTCATTTATAATTTTTTTAATTGAATAGTAGGCGTAGAATTGTAGACATCTGTTACAGAATTTTCTACAAAGCCCAACCGTATTTATTTTAGTTTAGATATTTTAAATAAAATGAATTTACACGGAAAAATATGGGAAAATCATTTTTCTGTATGAAAAACTATAACGATTTTTAAAACCATTTTGATCTTTTTCGTGCTGATATGATTCGAAATACCTTTGTCCGCGCTGTACCTACGGGAGGAAATTACAAAAAATACAAAAAACAAATACATAGGTAACATTTTACTGCCGCTATTTTTTTGTGAAATTGGGACTATCTGAATAGATGAAACGTAAAAAAGTACTCTCTTTTAAAAAACAAATAGGCATAAGTATGAATGTAAGTATATTGCACGAAATCGCTAAGCACCACCACTCTTTGAATGGTTGTCAAAATTTGACGTATCAGAATGTTTTCGTTTAATGGAGTATGTTTTCATGAAATTTGTTTTGCTTTTATTGGCTTCATTTATTTTCACACAACACTTACTATATCCAACGCGAACGAATTGGCAGATGGAAGCTACTGGTACAAAATCGAAATTTAACGATTGCCGTACGTTATAGATAAGCGCCGAGTCACTTAAACTGTCCACTTTCTATACTCAGCAGATGTTAGTTTTAAAATGAAGATAAATTCCCGAGCGGAAGCAAGTGGTACGGCGGAGATAACTTTATTTATCCACTGCGCCCCCGGTCGCTCTACTCCACTTAAGCGCTTCGGTTACGATGCAGTGATAGTCATTTTATCTTTAAGCAAGTTAAATAAAAGCATCTGAATATAAATTGTGAGCTAAATTTATTCTAAGCTTTTAATTACACAATTTTGTTCTAGTGATTTAAAAAATAAAATATTTTTATCTAACTAAAACATTGGTGAATGGTAGATGCAAAATAATACGATAGATATGAAAAAGCACTTTCTTTTAACAAACAAATAGTTAGATGTAGGTGAATACGAATGTTGGTATGTTGTATGAGTATGTATGATTGATCTTAGGAGAATTTGGCACATTAAAGTGGTATTGTTTACTCGAGAAAATTTTCAAACAGTTCGGTTTGCCATAAATAATTGACTTCATTATGAACACTAAAGCAACTTATAACCTTAAATTCCACACGAAGCAAGTCGCAGACGAAAGGTACCTAGTACTTTCCTCAACATCGAAGGTTAACGCTTCTGTGTCCACTTCGTATACACAACAGATGTTAGTTTTAAAATGAAGATAAATTCCCGAGCGGAAGCAAGTGGTCCAGCGGAGATAACTTTATTTATCCACTGCGCCCCCGGTCGCTCTAGTCCACTTAAGCGCTTCGGTTGCGATGCAGTGGTAGTCATTTTATCTTTAAGCAAGTTAAATAAAAGCTTCTGAATATAAATAATGAACTAATTTTTTTCTAAGCTTTTAATTATACAATTTTGTTTTAATGATTTAAACAAGAAAATATTTTTATTTAACTAAACATTGGTAAAATGGTAGATGTAAAATAATACGATTGATATGATATAGCACTTTCTATTAATAAACAAATAGGTGGATGTAGTTAAAAACGAATGTTGGTCTATTGTATGAGTATCTGTGATTGATCGTTGAAAAATTTGGCACATTAAAGTGGTATTGTTTACTCGAGAAAATTTTCAAACAATTCGGTTTGCTATAATTGACTTCATTATGAACACTTAAGTAACTTATAAGCTAAAGGTAGTACGTACTTCAAAATCGAAGATTAACGCTTCTATGTCCACTTCGTATACTCAGCAGATGTTAGTTTTAAAATGAAGATAAATTCCCGAGCGGAAGCAAGTGGTACGGCGGAGATAACTTTATTTATCCACTGCGCCCCCGGTCGCTCTACTCCACTTAAGCGCTTCGGTTACGATGCAGTGATAGTCATTTTATCTTTTAATATAAATAGGGAACCAGATTTATTCTAAGCTTTCATTAAAAGTATTTAATTTTGTTTTATTGTCTTTATAACGGAAATAGAAAACGAGCGTGTTCTCTACTTAATGATAAATGAACTGACGCCCATGGGCACCTGTAACCAACCTTCCATAGGAGAATGACATTATAATGTCTCGTAATGCTGCCTCTACCGTAATAAAACAAAACATGGTAATAAATAAGGGAGACATAGTTATTCGAGGCGTTCCAACTTAGTCCTCGGGCGTAGCAACGCATCTGTGGCCGACCTTTGGTAGGACGTTAATCTTCTCTGGGTTGACAGATATCCATGGGCGGCAGTGGCTACTTACCATACTACTTTGATCATATAAAAAACTTTGCAAGGACATCTCTCATCTCTATACAATTTTCTTAATCAATTTCATGCAAATTGCAATAAGACATTGATATTTTAAAGTATAATTCCATCTTTCATTGATTAAATGGATTAGTATACCCGGTTAAGATTGAATTGTGAAAATGAATAATCTCTCTTAGTAATAAGATTTTCCTTCAGATTGCTGTTAAAGATTTTTCATTTTCTTTTACATTGACTGCTGATTTATTGTCGTTTTGAATTTGAATTTAATATAACTTGGTATATTTCGTACCATATAATGGAGTAATTTCGTACCAAATAAAGTTAATAACAATCGTTACCCATAAACTCTTTATAAACCTGATATTAATTTATAGGGCTACCATAAGAATGATTTGCAAGATCTTGTGGTACATATCTCTTTAAACATGTTTCCATATATGTACATACATTTCTATCATTGAGAAATAGGTGTAGTTGTGGTACTTCCTCAGTCGAACTATACTAATTGTATCACATTTAAAAACCACAACTACTGCGCAAATGTGTGAGTCCCGCAGAACTAAATTCAAAAACCAATGTTTCTCGGAACGTTTGAAGGATTCCATACACTCTGCAAAGTGTGCTTACGACCATTTCCACACTGTTTGCACTTTCAAGTGCACTGAACGTAAGACGTACAATCTCTTGTACCAACGTCTCTGGACCGAGTTTAGTGAGTTCGAAGTGTTTCTCTTGCAGTGAATTGCGGTAGTTGAAGTGTAGGCTGGACTGTAGTACAAGTTACTGTTCTTTTCAACGCTTATAAGCGAGTAAATTAATAGTAGTGTTGTTGGTTTTAGTTAACTGCTTTTAATGACTCTATCATAATTAGTCTGGAGATTTTAAGCAAGTAAAATTGTATTTTGTTATAAAGGAATTAATAAATTACAATATGTGTTTAATACTTTAGTTTACTAAACAAATCAATAACAAGATATAGGAGTTAATTTCATAGAATTATACATAGAGAAGGGGACCCAGCCTAAAATGTGTCATCGATAAAAAAGAGAAAGCAAATGAGGCTACCTAATTTATTAAAGTGATTAGACAAAGATGATAGGTTTATCGTCTTTCTTCTATTATTGATTGTAAGATACTCACACAGGATTTTCTATGACTTTGCTACTCTATGTATAATAACATTGTAGTTAATTTAGGTTATACTTGTTAAACTGACCGTAAAAGTTATGCAAATCACATTATTCGTGTTTACTCATAGTTACACTTCAATTAATAATTACAAGATCAGCGAATTAATTATGTTAATAATATTCGAATCTAAGGAATGAAGACTATTAGTTAGGTATTTGCAATTTAATATGTGTATGAACTAGTACGTGGTATTGCATACTTTAGTGCCAAAAGCAGCGCGAGCATGAAAACCAGCTGCATATGAAACCGCACCAAGATATTTCAGGCTAAATCTGAGCGTATGATATGAGACGCCGCATGCGAATAAGCTTTACATATTGCGCGATGTCTTCTTTGAGCAAATACGTCGTACAAATTGGTGTTTTGAATTATCCCTGAGATGTTATTGGATTTTTGCACTGCAGATTGTTTGGGATTTATTACGATATACTTGTTTTAAATATAATAAGAAATAATGAAAAAATGGACCGGTTTTGACGGAACTTTTACTGGAAGATAGCTGAAGGTCTAACGTAACATAGGATACTTTAATTTTTGAAAAAAGCATTAGTGCGCGCTCCACGCGCATCCAGGACCCCGTATTTCGGTTATGTTTAATTTATTTTGTTGTAAATGTTTATAATTTAATTTGTTGTAAATGTAGAATCAGATATAAATAAGATAGTAAATATAATATTATTCATCACTGAAAACCGCTTAGGATCATGTAATCCACTTAATAGTGGTTACTGCTGTCCATGTCTGTATGTAATCAAACTAAAATCGCATTCGGATCCAACTTGAGGTCGGCCTTAGCCGCTACCACGTTGCTACTGAGAACTTTATGGAATTACTTATTCGTATCTTTCTCACTATACCTACTCATGTAACCAGAATACAACTTTACAGTGTAATGCCCGATAAGATTGCTTCAATTTGATTGAACGTGGATTAAAGTAAAATAAAGCTGTTCTATTGGTGGATTTTACTGACATCCATAGCTCAAGCATCTCACACATCTCTGGTGAAAAGGCGCCTTAAGATATGGAGGTAGGTACATTTAAGCTATCCTTTATATTCTTTTAAATTGCTTAACATACCGGCGACAAGCGTATGTAAAATTTGCATTTAAATCATGATGGTAGAATAACAATGTAGGTGGAATAATATACTCGTATGATACAATATGGACTTTATACATTTATTCGTGTACCTTCTCGTATATAAGAAATTTTCATAAACATAATAATAGTTCATAATTTTTAAGACTCAATATTTTTAAAGCTCATAATTATGAGTAAATTGGATTTAAAAATTAATATTCGCGCTTATAAAACTATACTCTTAAAATTTCCAGCTCACAAACTGTTTCTGAGTGAGGATGGCGTTTATAATGAATTTTGTGATAATTTACGCTACGAATTTCTCTTTTTTTAATCATAATAAAAATCCAAATTATGGTATAATCAATGAATTATTTAACAATCGAGCCTCGTCAACCACGATACCATTTAATGCGATATGCAAATTTTATATATGTATGTATCATAAACGCACATATCTATATGGTATATATTTAGGATTCCTGTTGAATGTAATCTCTTGAGCGCTTTTCATATTAATGAAGATTTTCGGAACATCCAACATAAAATGTACAGTAAATCTGAAGTTCTATAATACCACGTAAACTCTGTACAAAATGAAATATTTACACAACTTAATTATGTAAAAACCTCCAACCACAACCTTACTCCGCACAGGGTCAAAGCGTTTCGCTTTTTAAATATTATACGTATTTTCATATCTTTGTAGTCGCTAAGTGGTGGGAAGAAAGTTTAATTTCTTGTAATAAATCATGGAAAAAACCTTAATTTCTAAAATGCTAGATTTTCGTAGTTAAACTTTGTAGTTTACTCCAACGGCTAATCTATTTCTTTCTGTAGTAGTAAAAGTTAAAGTTATTTAGTGTTTAAAAATAAGTTACACACTAGATTTTACAACTCGTCTTCAGGTTTATCAAAGCTTCTGTAGCTGCCACTGATAGAAATTAAATCGTATTGGGAGTAAATCATCAGTGACCAATTTTATTTATCATCAGATGGACCATGGGCTTAAGAACAAATACAAGTATCATTTAAAATAAAAGTATATAAAATATTAAAGTATGTATTACAATATGGATAATTTAATCCTTGCATCCCAACATAATAAATATTTACTCAACTTAATTTATTTGAAAACCTCAAAACCACACGACCTTGTTTCGTGCAGGGTCAAAGTGCTTTGTATGTGATCACGTACGTTTCTCTGTTTTGAGCCTTTGTAGTCCCACGGTGACATGCACGAGGTGATAATAGAATTATTTTGTAAAGCCAAGTACTGAGTACTTAAATTAAAGCTAGTTCATGAGCACTAGGACGATCCAATCTACGGGACCGTATTACACAATTTAAAAAAGTGACTCAAATAAAGGGAAAAGGGAAAATAATAAAAGAAGGGAATGAAATAACGATGAAAACTTCAAGACAAAAAGATATGCAGTAGGTACAATACCGGTACCAATACCATGTAATAAAAAAACAACCTAATGTTATTAGGCAATTAAATCCCCATTTACGATCTTCGAAGAATCTGAGACTAGTAAATCCTATTTAGAATATTTCGAAGTCCGAAATGTTTCTTCTAATGCATGAAAATGCAAGGAATCGGGTATAAAATTTTGCTTACAGTCAGAAACAATTCATACATTTTTCAGAAATGTAATTCAGCTCCAGTACATTCATAAATTGAAAGAAATGTATTCAAAGTGTTCGATATGCAAAGTACGCAAGATCAAAGAAACTTCAGAGTGTAAAATATATGAAGAACTTTTCCGATCAATTTCGCATTTCATGTTTCTCACTTCAGTATTAAAATATTTTTTGTTACTGGATTTTCACTTTTGAAAAATTTCAATGTTGTGTCTCATTTAAGTCTATTTCTGTCCTAAGTTAGCAAAATGTAAACAAAAAAATCATAAAAAGTAATGGTCGAAATGAGGATAGTTAATTTGCTAAATTATTGACTTTTTACCAAAACCAAATTAACCACCTTATAAATGACGAACATGATTATTATCGCTGTAGATTGTAAATTACTTTGTAAGATCTTTATCTTCAAAAGCGTTGCCTTCAAACATCCCTCGGGAATGCTGAAATTTATGATGCTTTTTTGGGCTGAGAATACTGAGTGGCATTTATATTGTCATGTAAAACAGGTGTACTGGTAGCTACTTCGTTAAGCCTGTAGTTTTCCTCATTTTCTTTTCCTCTTATTTTTCTTTAAGAAAATTAACATCATAATCAACAGTTGGTTATTCTTAATTAAGTTTAATAATTATGTAAAGCGCAGTCCTCACCGTCATAATTAGTAAGTTCTTTGTTTACAATTTTAATTTCGTGTCTTATTTGACTCTTGTCATTATTCTGTTTTTATTTTCATATGTTCTATGTTTATTTTCATAGTATACTGAAAGGTGTTAAAATCTTTTCTAGTTTTGCATTTTAGCTGCCGTTCTGGGATATACCAACGCGTAAAACACATGATGTACTCGACGTAGGTGTGGGTATATCGGTAACGAGCCTGCGAGTCGCAGGTAGAACCCCTATTCTATTTAATATCATGTGGACTGCCAATTCATTTGGTTAATTTATTTTTTCGAGCTTATAAAATATCACCGTAAATCGCAGACTTCGGGTTCGAAAAAAAATTTTTTTTCATCAGCTTAAACGACTTAAACTGAAAAGTTTTTTTTTTATAATATAAACATTGAACACTATTTTAATCTGTAAGTATTAATTTATCTTTTGTATTATTGTAAAATAATACTTGATTCAGGTATTGAACCTGTTATCTCATAAAATGCCCGTTCTACCAAAAGATAAAATACTATAACTCTCTTGTAATTGCAATATCCCTAAAAGTTCCAACTTCCTTATCTTTCTTAGTAAGTACTATTTTATTATCCTAATCTTTACTATCCTAACGTAATAATATCTATTCCGTCGCCAATGTAGCTCGTTATTTATATGAAAACGTACCCTAGCTAACAACACGAATAAAAACAAGTTTTCGGGTCCAAGTAGTCTTCGGAAAATAGTATCCGGTTTCTCTCAAGTCAATTCCAGAGATTTATTACAATGTTTGCGCGACGTGACAAAAGCCGGAATGATCCTTAAATAGGAATATACAACAAAATATAAATAAATTAATGAAACAATGTAATGGCAAAAATAAATTATTTCGTAAATTCAATATTTATTTTCCATGTAACCAATTAGACTAAATATTTTATGTCCTGCTTTGGTTTCTATTTCAAATATAGTTACGTAGAAACATAGCTTAATAGCATAGTATATACTAAAGCTCCATTGAATCCACGATCAAGTAACTATACTAAATTTTGTGTTGGAGAATATAATATAGCAGGCTTGAAAGCAATAGTTTAGACTGGCCATGCTCATGTTACTCAAATATTGCTAGTAGAAACCTGCAATATGTTAGTTATGCATATAATGTACCTTGTTAATGAAGTAACTAAACCTTTATATAAGCAGTAAAAGAAGTACTACTAGTAAAAAGTTAGAAAAGGGAAAGAACGTCCAAGAAATGCCAAAACCACGTTATTTCTGCTACGTGAAGCGCAAAATGTGATATATGTTTTTGCCTGAAAAAAGATCCTGAATTACGGTTACGGCTGGAGATCTTATTAGGAAAATGGACAATGTAGCTTGTGAGAAGTCTTTAGGAAAGCCTTTAAGTATATTTTAAAACGAGGAATATCCTAGATAAAGTGAGGCCCAACCAAGCTTACTCGGGACAGATATTGATCCAAGTTAGATAATGGTAGAAAAGCAAAACATTTCGCATATATACTGTAAGGTTCGTTTTATAAGATTTTTTTATTTAAGTAAATGGTCGCATTTAGTCAATAATACCAACTATAGTTACATACATATTTACAATTTAAGATTTGACGTTGTTGCATACATATAAATCCTGATGTTAATAACTGCGTTTGAATTTAATGCTTTGTTTTATCATATTATCTCAAATGTTACGGAAGAATAATACAAAGCGTACAATAGCTAAAACATTGTATTGTGGTTGTACCTAATGTATGATTAAGGAGGATAAGTTTATTTTACGACGTGTATGTGTTTAGGACATAATAGGACTTTACGACTGTGTAACACTTTTGAGTAGGATTAGGCGCACACAACAGTGTGTATCTTTTACACGACTGGCATAGAACAGTTAAGTTTCTAGTATGCAATATACAAATCTTTCTTTGTATTTATTTCTATTTTTTCGACAACCCGGATGGTGCAATGGTTAACACGCCGGACCGCACCCACACAATCCTAGTGTGGGGCTATGAGTGTGAAGCGTTATTTATTTATTTGTTTATTTATAGGCGTAGGCCCGAGCATCTCGATGGATTTTATTGCATGAGTGACTAAATTCCAATTTAAAGCGCAAATGAAAATGCGCAAAATAAATAAAATCAAATAACGAATTTGGGTATTGAACAACACATGATCTCGTAATATCCTATTGTTAAGAGATGTAAAACACAATTCCACAAATTGTATTAAGAATTGCTCGTTAGAATCATCACAGTATTGTTTAGCTCGATATTTATTAGGTGGCAGTGAAACGAATCTCAAATGTCCGCTTCCCAGCATTTCTGCCCGATGCAAATGTCGCGCTTTATGTTCACTTTACTGAGCTTCCAAATGAAAATTTATTGCCGGATTATGCATTCAAATTGAATAGTTGCCGCTCATTTTTATTCCAACCTAATATATGACTTGTCATTCGTATTATTTGCACATGGTGATGGATTTATTACATTTTTCTCCTTCTTCAAATTTATGGGTTCACTCACCGGATATTGAAGTTATCTTCCGATGGAGGTATGTAGTTTAAAACTGTACCATCTTTCTATTTAGAAACTACTAACCATTTTTCAATCGTCATTTCATTATATTTTATGTGCTTTATAACTCTCACCTAGCATGGATTAGCCTCTGCCAGGGACTAATTGCTTAATTTAAAGCACAACACAATTATTTACTTTAATTTCATAGCTCTTTATTCGAGAAATCCTTTGTGTCTCTCATTCGGCTGACACTTCCAAAAGCCAACATTTCAGCCCACGGATTTATTTTGTTCACGTCGTGGCTTAACGCTGTCTTCTTTCCTGTAAGGCTGCATTGTTCACTAATATCAGATTGGCTTATTGCTTGCCCGCAAAGTTCCTTTAATTTTATTGTGAATAGAATTTTTATGTATGTTTAAAATTATTCAGGAAATATTTTTAACGTCATCGTTTTACGCTGTCTTTCTGATTCAATTATATTGTTCTTTACCTGCCTGAAATATCAAAGGGTTTTGTATTGCTCTATTGTTTGACAACAATTCATTGAAAAATTCCGTGAAAATGGATTCGCTTCTCAAATTTACTGTTCCCCAAAATTCAGCGTTTGTTGAATTATTGCGCTTGGTACGTTGAGAGTTTATGTTACATTGTAGGTACATGCATGGCGGTTATGTTTGTTTTAGGGAGGATTAAGCCAGATTAAATTTCGTTGAGTTTAGTATGCTATAGTTTTGTTATCTTTTGTTAATGTTTATTTGACATGTATTACTTTTAACAATTCAACGTTAATGTTAACAGTGTTTTAAAAATCTTTTTTTTATATTGCGCGTCTAACACTAAATTTGTCTACGTCTCGTGATATGAAGGGAGCTTTTGTCTCGATAGGCAAAAAACAAGGTGAAAAACAAACACATTTCAAGTTGTACGTGATTTTAGTTGAACTAGACACCATATTTTCGCTGTCGTACAAGAAATATTACATAAGCTGTTTGTTCCCGTCACACCCGTCTGACATTACGGGTCTAGACTCGACAAATTTTTCACTTAACGAATCTAATAAGCAGCTTTGTCTTATCCTGCATCGAGTGGTTCCACCGTGCTTGTTAATAATACAAGCAAAAATGTTCTTTATAAAAAAATTATATGTTTTTCTGAATTTTTCAAGCAGTTATCATAACTAAAACTCTGTTGAATTACTAATACCCTGTAAGATTAATCATACTTTTGTGTATGATGAGATTGATGAGTAAGCTCAAACGAACATATATCTATACCAATAAATAAAATTGAAGTGTCTATTTGTGATTTCAAAATAACATTATTTTACTCAATGCATATAAAAGTAGACACGATACCTATAACGAAAATGCAATTATTTTTATTTGTCTGTCTGTCCGTCTGTGTGTTTTTGCTGAAAGATAGCTGAAGGTGTAAGGCGTTCTTTTTTACTTTTTAAACGCGGGTAAAACTGCGAGGATTAGCTAGTCATTTCTAAAAGACTTCGCTTATCGTTGATATTTCACTTTCGAACAAGATCCTTAAAATAAGCCTTTTCAGTGTATATCAGCGTTTATGTTGTTGGAAAGATTTTGCTTAACCACTAAGCGCTACATAATCCGATAAAACATACCATTATCAAAGGCATAATTTTAACATGAAGGCGTCACTAAAATTATTATTCATAAGAAATCATTAATTTAGAAGATATTTAGATTAAAAAACTACATATATAACTACGTATAATTACCTAAGGAATCAGTATGGTTCGACTGGGAGGTAGGTACCACTAGACACATTTCTTGTGTTTGCATGTAAAAGAGGTGATTACAAAATGACTTAGATATTATACCTATCTTAGTCTAGTAGTCCTAACGAGTATCTGTATCCGATGTATCTGTGATTGGCTTCATGTAGAACTCTGTTTTATTAACCAACTTCAATAAGAAGGAGGTTCTCAATTCGACTGTATTTTTGTAAGAATTTAGTAGAAATGCCATTTGCATTCCATTGACAGCAATAACCACTTACCATCGTGTATTGGGTATTCTCCATGCTCGTTTGTTAATTCAATCTTTAGAAAACCTTAATGACACTGCTCAATCTATAAAAAATAAGCAAATCTTTAGTGAAGTCAAGAGACTTACAAAATCTAACAAAATGCCTTAAATTGTCTACCAGATTTACAAAATAAACCTTATTAATAATTCTGCTCTAGAAACTTTAATATCTTACAAAATGAAATTTATAATAGGAATACCACTAGAATAGAAAATGTTTTTGAATCTGAAAATTTGAAATGTTTTCATTAATCTAAATACCATGGTCATACCTTGATATTAATAAATTAAACGTTAAAGAGCAAGTAGTTTATCTATAGTTAATTCATACTTATTACCTCTTTTGTTTTATAAAGTACGAACTGGTTCCTGCGGTTTCACCCGTGTTAAAAAAAGTTAAAATTAGCCCTAACTGAAGTTGTATCTTTAAATTGGTGAAAGAATTTTTAAAATCGGTCCAGTAATTTCGGAGCCTATTCATTTCAAACAAACAAACAATAAAATCTTTCCTCTTCATAATATTAGTATAGATAGTTTGATAATGTAGCAACGTATTAATATAAATTGTAATTTGAAACAGACTTGCATAATGATTATTTTTTCAGAGTAGTTATTACCTCATGCCGCACATACCATGTTTTAATTGGAATCCTCAAGAATTCTATGCATTCCAGATCGCATGTCATACACGCGTATGTGATGTTTCAGTGTAAGGATCCTGTTTTACAATAGTTCACAAGGGAGGTTAAAAGATATTATTTATATATTTGTACGTATAGGCTTTGGTGCGTTGTCCGTTTAGAAACCGTAGCAGAATAGGGCTACGGTATCCCTTGCCTATCATAAGATTAGAGTACCTATAGTAGTAGTAGAAGAGTAAGATAAGGTGACTAAAAGGCATCGAACGTCGAACTGTTTGTCCCGCTACCATGGGAAGGGCGGCGGTATGTATGGTCGCGTGCCGTCGTAAAAATCCGCATGAGTCGATTGAACAAATCCTCACCGAGGCAGAGCTCGTAGGGGCATCGCGCTTGGAGGACTTTAGAGATGGTGCTAAAGTTCCCTGATATGACATAGCGCTGAGGATGGCCAACGGGGGATTTTCAAGGTACCATTCATAGGCTTCTACCTCGTCAACAAAAAAAGGTTTGGTGCTTATATTAGGTACTGCATTAAAGTATACACTTAAACGCCTTTTATACAGGTGGAGGTAATGTTAAAAATGCGGGTCTCTTTTGTTAACTTACGAAGTTTTTTTATGCAGCTTATAGCAAATATTCATACAATCCTCCTGATAGTAAGTAGCCACTGTCGTCTATGAACGTGTGTAACTATGTAATCAGCCAAAGATTGGACAGGAGTTCCATCTGAGGTCGACCATATACTCGATGCTACCCTTAGGCATAGAGTAGTAAGTTAGATGGCTTCATATATCTCCCTTAACACACCTTTCTAACCATAGCACGGGACTGTTTAATATTACGAGTATATGTAGGTCGTTAATATGTATCCATTTTCATCGCTCACCAGTCGCCCGCTTACGGTGGTGTTACGAGCCAGCAACGCAGATGTATGTTACAAATTATTATGCAGATTGAATTCCATTGTGATCTTCATGCAATGTACAGAGGAGACGTCACAATGCTCTCGTCGTGGAAACTAATCAAGATCCCGCTTCTTCTGAGGTAATGTTGGGATTTTCCGCGTTCCTGGTAACGGGTATTGTAGGAACTACGTATAGATTTTTATGCTACGTCGGTGCTCAATGTTAATATTATGCATACGAATGTTATTCATAATACATCTTAATAACATAGGCATGATGGTACATCTAATGTACCTAGTTCATTTATAGGAAATATATTTGTTCGCTTATAAAATCGTAAAGGTTAAACCACAAGCATATACATTGGCCTTACATATTTTTAAAGGTACAAGGGTACTTGTTTCTTTATTATAATATAAGATTTTCGTCTGTATGTTTATAGACCTTCAACTACGACATAATTCAACAAAACACAATCACTATTTTACTCGGTCTGTTTGTTTTATTACGAATACAACTAAATATTTCTGGACAACAATACAAGAATATCAAGTTATAATCTTATTCTGAATCTGAATGAAGTGTTACTTTATCTTGAATTATCCAACTGAATTTGAAATTACATTAGTATTCATAAAATAATTCTCGTAACATTCGACGGCGTAGTCGAGGAGCTCTCTCATTAAGCTGTCTGCTAATATTATCTTATCTGCTAATATTATCTTGTTGTGAGTGAATAACACAGGTAATCCGGCTCTCTTTGGGCAAACAAGCTCTTGGATCCTAATCCACCGAGATAATCATCTTAAAGATGGTAAAACTCTGGCGTCGTGTATGTTAATGTTCTATAGCGATACTTAGCGTTGTTGTTTGGTTCGGTTCGACACTTTTCAGGGATAACGCATTGACGAATGTCAAATAATGTTTACGATCTTGTAGTAGATTCAAGAGAAATAGAGAGAGGTGACAGAGAACATAAATGTTCCAAACCATCTTACTTATTGAACATCGGATGAGACTCTGATATTGATTACAGATGTCTATGGATGACAGTAACAGTTGGTAAAGTGCCGTTTGCTACTTATAATTAATTAAACAAGTTTTTAGAAGTAGCAACTCATATGTTTCTCCTCATATGACACTCTTGCCTCATTCCAATTTGGTGAGAGATATCTAAACACGTAATATAATATGCTTAAACTATGTGCGTCACGTAGATAGCATCCAATTTAGCTGATTCCATTATATGAAAAAGTCTGTGACATTTTATTAAATCCCTTCGACTCTTTGCCATTTGTATGCGTCGTCAGTGCACTTTATACATCGGTTCGGAGTCTCAGAGTAGAACTATTTTTAGTGTAGCTTTTGCATTAAAATGTATTCATCACTATCCACTACATAGTATAAAATAAAGTCGCTTGCCACTTTCTGACCCTATGTATGCTTTGATGTTTAAAACTACGCAACGGATTTTGATGTGGTTATTTTTATTAGATAGAGTGATTCAAGAGGAAAGTTTATATGTAATTTAACGCATGTAAAGCCGCGGGCAAATGCTAGTACTTCTTTGAGTTAAAATAAGTTCTAAGGTGCTTCGCTTTCCGGAAAATCTCTTATATTTAATTTTATAAATATAAAGCTAATTAAAGATGAACTCAGTTCTCGCAGCGAGCGGTGTTGTATTATGAAAAGGTCTCGGTAATAATAATACCGTTCCATTAAACATAAAACTATGTTTAGCTCTTTATTACGTGCAATATTATGTACCTTCTTAAAATTAGATATCGGCTAAGTACATATTATGTTAATGTCAACAAATTAAAAGACATTTACTTACAAATCAAATTGTATAATATTCGATAAGTAAATATTCAAAATTATTGAACTATTGTTGTTTTTGCTTGAATGTTGGTTTGCTTGCGAATACACTTTGGAAAATCCTGATATAAAGTTGTCGAGATACAACAGATATAATTTTTCACTGGAACATATTATTTGCTATTGTCAGAGGCATACTTCTCCAACTAGCACACTATACGAATCCTAGAGAAAAATATGATCATTTGCAATTCCAGTGAGATTATAATTACTTCGCTGTCACTAGTTAAACATTTATAAACGTTCCGTTTCTCGTTACGAGCAATTAGAGACAATTCTACTGTATGCACAGCGAGCAGTGTAGCGCGTCGCGGTAAAATTTACTGCCGCGTAGTTGTTGGCTGTTGGTACGTAATAACACGGACGGAATATTGCATTCCTGGGGGAGATTACCTCCACCGAGTTTGCCGCTTCAATGGTACGATTGTTTGATATTAAATATGTTTCCGGGAATCGTTGTACAGTGATTTCGAGAGCGCCTCTGTGTTGTCAACGTCGTGAAATTAAGTCAATTTCATTATAATAGGAATAGGTTCCTACTGTATTCCTGCAAATCCTTAAGCACCCTGTTGTAAGAGTTAATTAAATTTTCTCTTACATTGTTTATCTTTTGTTCGTGGAATTAACTCTGTAATTTATATTATTTGTGATTAAGATAAATGTTACTTTAAAAAAATGCCATAGGTATTTTCACTCTATCATTCTTTATGTACCCTTCAAATCATATATCCAGATCACGAATAAAAATCTCAGGTATGTATGAAACATCAATTCACGCTAAAGGCACGTCTCATCAAAATAATGTTTCATACCTCATTCCTCTTCAGTTATACCAATATCATGCCCTCGGGAACTTCCTCCATTGTTTAGTTCCGTAATGTGTATGAGAAGCATGAGTGTGTGTGAAGTGTATGCGTATGTATATACGGTAATTTTTTACATGTTCCCAATTCCCAGCTTGATATTATTATTGCTCAACTGTGTCAAGAGGGTAATGTTTTTCGACCGTATATATGTATTTATCTAAGTATTTATGTAAGTATATATGTCCATTTCTTTGGCACGCCCTACAGCCCATATGTCTTGACGAATTTTAATATTTATGAATTATGATATTTCGTTAGATTCGTATATAATTGACTATATATTTTTTTAATATCGTGCTTAAAACTGAAATAAAAGCTGTTAAGCAGTCGGGTTTTTTATTTTAGAATAATATCATTAGGTAGTTCATGTACCGAAGCCTTGATTACTTTTACTATTATCTATAAGACTTTATAGATATTGTAAAAATCTGTTAAATATTGTGATTCGTAGTTTTAATAGATATATTTCATTTCAAGGAAAAAATATTATTTGATCGATACATTTTTAGTTTTCAAGTCAATAAGACACATTTCACAGAAATCAATACGTTTTAGGTAGTGAATAATTTGAAGTCTGTAACCCAACCAGCCTTATTGTTGTTAGATTAGAACCTGCAATATCGAATAACGTGACGTTGATAACAATAACCATTTCTTGTTAGAGAATTTGCATTTCTCGATCACCAATATGCCTCGTATGTAACACTCTACATGTACTTGTGCATAGAGATAGAACTCGAACACGATCCTAGAATTAACCTACAACACATAGCATTGCCTAGTGATCGCCTGTATCTAGTATTAAATGCTTCCAGTTCCGTTTGATTGGCTTTAATGGAAATTAACGTAGATAACTCTACATCACCGTCTAGCTAGCTACGATTTATTTACGAGGAATGTCTTAGTTCAAGACCAATTTGACTTTTAGATTTGGATTAGATGAATATTTATTTCGTTTGAATGTTTATTTGAATAAATACATTATTTAAATGTTGTGTCTTAATTAGAATAGCTTATTCTCATATTTCAAATAACTCATTCACTAAGATATATATCAAGAGTATCCATAATAATTCGATATAGAGAAAATTTAACATTGAAAAGAGCTATGTAGAAGTCGATGTACAAAATACATACTTAGTAAAACATTTTTCTCTGGAGCTTATTCTAAAAACGTACCATTTCTACGCTTCATACAAACTGCATCAAACAAAACAAAACAAAACAATGAAATTCAAACAAACAAGAATTTACAAACAAATCCATCGTATTACCCGTACTATTGTTCCGTATTGTTTTCTTACATTCGCATTGGGGGCGGCCAGTGGCGCGTGTCGGATAGCGGCAAGTTTGTGAATGAAAGTGCCAGTTCATTGCGTCCTACTGGATGCGGGTTCTAATGCAATGGACCCGTACTTCAGTCGGCTGCACGCTCCGTTTGTTTTGTAATTTATAGTAATAATAGCGTCGTTTACAGCTTCGTTTGTATTTGAAGTGTAACTAGTAATAGCTGGTGCCAATCATACATTTTAGGCAACTTTATGAATGAACGTGCCAGTTCGTTGCGTTCTCCTCGATGCGCCTTCTAATGCAATGGATCCATGCTTCATTCGGCTGTACGCTCCGATACCGATAAAGGTAGATGCCAATCGTACATTTTTAGGCAAGTTTGTGAATGAACGTGCCCGTTCATTAAGTTGTACTGAATGCGGTTGTTTTTAATAAATTCAACTAGTTTTTTAGTCGGTTCCATGCCTCGTTTTTTACCCCGTTTAAATTCAATAACAAATCTCAGTGATTAAAAATTCTTGTCCACATTTTATCTCTATCGAAAACCTTTTCGTCGCACGTAAATATGTAATCTCGTTTGTTATTCGTTACTCCTTAAACAGTAACTGGAGCATATTTGTAATTAGTAGTAGCAACGGCCCATTGTTTACATGCAACTCGTCCCTTGCCTAGATTTTTCAATTGTTATGTTTCGAGGTTCATTCACAGCCGGCGTTCATCTTCCGTACGAGTCGTATTGTTTCCTTGCATTTGTTGTTCATTACTTACTCGTTTTCTTACATTCGCATTGAGTTTAGTTAGCGGAGCGCGACGGGTAGCGCCAAGTTGGTAAATGAAATGCCGTCTCATTATGTCCGTTTACATGCGGGTCGCTTACTGCAAAGGAGTCATGCTTGAACTGATAACAAGCTTCGGTGCTTTTGTTTATTGAGTATTTTACCTAATTTGGATTAAAGGGTTGGTTTGTTGGTATTATTTCGTTTACTTTAAATCTTTTAGCTGGCTTTTGACGACCCGCGAGGCGGACGGGATACCATACCGGAGAGACGCAATGGGTCCCAGGTTTGATTCCCGGCCAGATAGACATCTAAATAATGAATTTAGATTTTAGTTCTGGGTCTAGGTACTTGCGTATTCGTGTATGTGTGTCCAAGCAACCCATGACAATGACACAGGAGATCATACTGTGGGGCTATGAGTAAAGAATGCGTTGTAGCAAATTTATTACCTTCTTCTTTTATAAATTTTTGGTTTATTTTGGTTGTTTTCATATAAATGAAAATTTTAATATATTTTTATTTATATTTAATCTCGTACAGTAACAATATCTCACCAATTCGAATTATTTTACTATTAATCAAATTTTAAAAATTACTTACTGTTATTAGAATACCTGCTATGTATGTTTAATGTCATCTCATGTAAAATGACTGCCAATTAATTATCTCTGCGGCTTTCACCTCAGTTTCAGTTTTGGTTAATTAATTAAATGTATACCATGATACGTTGAAATTAATCAATTACTATTTATGTCAAAGTAAAATTTAATATGGGACGAAGAAAATGTTTTTAATAAAGAGTGTATTAAAGAAATTATTAACATTAAACATGAAAATTATTGGTCGAAAATTACAAAACCTTTATTTCTCGGGTAACATTAAGTGCTTTTACATGTCTCAATAGACTATCCATTACAATATTTTACGGAGCCCATTAGAATTCCTATCGAAGAAACTAATACCTGAATGTTTCGCTGAATCCAAGGCGAGAGTGCGCATAATTTTATTTTCAAAGCCTTAGGATTTGCCGAATAAATTTATTATATTCTCAAGGGAATTCATATAAATTTCATGTAAGATATGGCCACCTGTAACCGATTGCTAAGCCGTTCTTCTATTGTTTTATATTAAGATACTAGCTGATCCACGCGGTTTCACCCGCGATTGGCGCGCGCTAATACTTTTTTCGAAAATTTAAGTAGCCTATGTTACGCCTTAGGCTTTCAGCTATCTGCTAGTGAAATGTGGTGTATAAAATTTAGCTGCGATCTACAATCGATGTCTAAATCTTATTAGATTGTCGTATGACGATGGACAAAACAAACATTCAAATACTTACATTTGAACATGATTTCTTAATAACTCGTCGTCAACCCATTATCGTCCCACTGCTGTACACGGGTCTCCCCTGACCGTAAGAGGGATTTAGGCCTTAGTCCACCGCGCTGGCCAAGTGTGAATTGGTAGACTTCACATACGTTTGATAACTTTTAGGAACTCTCAGGTGTGCAGGTTTCCTCACGATGTTTTCCTTCGCCGTTAAAGCAAGTGATACTTAATTTCTAATACGCACATAAATTAGAGGTGCGTGTCTGGGATTTAAACCTCGGACCTCTCTCGATTGAGAGGCCAAGTTTCAACCATTAGACATCATGTTCCTTATGACTAAATCATCAATATTTAGATATTAATATTCAAAGCGGGAATAGCCTCACTGAATATTAATCCAATCTGCCACAAAGTCTAAACTAGACCCAGGTAACCTGGCGGACGGTAGTCTTTGACATGGTAATTTGTGTATGGCGGGTCTACAAGTTCGAGCCATTATCATACGCCACACATACCGTCACCTCTAAATCTATGATCAGATGGAGACGACCTTCATACGAATGTTCTCAGAGACGACAAAGGTTCTTTGACGCTTGTAAATGTATTGGAGCGTGAAAAGATATTTATGTTGCAAATAAATTCGTTGTTTATGATATACGAGTAGAAATTCGCGATACCATCTTTAATTTAGATTTGCAATTCTTTAGCAGAATTTTGTTTATAAATTAAATGTAGCAAACGATCTGGCAGCATAGTAAAAGGTCTACTATAGTAAAAGGTACTATGCTGGCAGTTCGTCTGAGTATCGTTTGCAAATGATAGGTATTTCATTATTACGAACAGAAATTTTCAGATGCTTTGTAACCCCTGAGGGAAAGAGTCATCTTAGTGTTTCCATCTTATCATGTCATATAAACCAGACAATACCAGGATCTGTTACCATGTACTATACTCACTGCTATAGTTCTAGTAGGAAATGACTGCTGTTACAAGGCAGATGTTATGCCGGTGGTGACATCTAAGTCGAACTTAATACGCAAGATACGTACCTACTTCAACATTTATTATTATAACGCCACATATTATTATAATTTATTCGCAAATTCAACAAAATCACGTATCACGTGCCAACATAAACTAGAACCTTCGCCGTTACGTTACGTATGTTAAAGATGTTAACGGTACAAAGTTACCTTTGAGAAACAAATAAGGTAACGCGTGCCTCAAACACATATAAAATTGGATTCCATAACAATTTTCTTCACGACACGCCTTAGAAATATGCGAGTTGGTATAGTAAAATATTCGTGGAATAAATCTTCGTGTTTTGTAATATTGTGAAATAGCAAGCAAATTGTCTACGTAAAAATGTCTTATTATTAAATTTTGTTTGTGATAGATAATTTTGTAAGCGATATTTTTTATTAGCGGTCTAACCGAATAACGCGCTTTCAATCGTTCGTTAAGTATCGCTCGTTTAGTATGGTGTTTCCTTGTGAAGGCTCAAATTAATCAGTAGAGACAGTCATGAACATTGCAAACAAAATGTTGAACTAATTAAGTCACTCCAATTTATGAAACTTAGTTACATAGTAAAATAATGCACCTACTCTAAAAATGTACGATCAATAAATTATTGTAAAGATAAAAAGATTGGAAAGATAAATCTTGTCTGGAGGCGCTATTTCGTTCATAATTTGAAAACTGTAGAAATCCAGATGGACTTAATTAGTAAGATATTTCAACTCCAGTGATACTGCTGAAGATTGCTACTATTAATGCATAACTGTAAATGTATAAATTTAAAAAAGCTATATTTTAGCAGATTTTTTATATTACAGTTTTGGTCTCAAACTTCAGCGGGTGACTTCAGCAAAATCTGAAATACACAAGGCGCAGTCTTGTGCAGTTTAGCCCTCAGGACAACAACGTATCTTTTATCTATTCCAGACACGTAAAAACACTATACATTATCTAGTTATCTAACAATATTGTGAATTTTTAATTGAAACTTCTTTGGCAATAATATTGATAAAACTTATATTGTTTTCATGACGACTTAGAATAACACACTTAATAAACATAATATTACCTATTGTAGATTATGGAGATTTATAAAGTTAAATAATCGTGCTCTCATATTGAGTACAAATATTTGATCTACATCAATGTTTGTTATAACGTATTGTAGATTTTATGTATAAAAATAAAACAAAGCACTAAAAATATTGCTTCTTTTGTGACTTTTTATCGTAACACATGGATTAAAAGTGTTTATAAATGCCATGCATGTGTAACACTCGCAGCGTATAAATATAAAAGCCGGGCGGTTTCAGCTCCAAACATTTGGAAACAATAGCGAAATCGTACGTTGTTTTAACCGAATAAACCGTATCTATTTGCCTTGTACGTACAAAACAACGGCGGAGGCATTGCGGCTTGCAAGCCTCGCTAGTGACGCTAAACTATTGTAATGGTTTTTTTCTTCGTTTTTTATCCACACGCTTCTAACATTTGTGATGTACAAAATACATTTTAGGGCTTCGTACCCAAAGAGTAAAAATGGAATCCTGTTACCAAGCTTCCATTGTCTATCCATCTGTCACCGGACTCTGGAAATAACCTAAGTTGTTGTATGAGGCTTTAGTTACTTGCTGTCGTAGAAGCAGTTTCGACTTTTAAAGATTAGAAAATTAAACAGTCTACCAATTCGCACTTGGCCAGCGCGGTGGACTAAGGCTTAAATCCCTCACTCCTTGGAGACCCGTGCACAGTAGTGGGACATTAATGGCTTGACGACGATTAGTTTAAGTTGTAACTTAAAGTATACGAAAGTCAGTTTCAATATATCAATAATTTTGCAGTTAATCGTTCAATATTCTAATTATTGATTCAAAAATTACAACAGTTTGCGTAAAGTTATTGTTACACCGTTAAATATTTCCTGGATATAACTTCGCAGGATGTTCTTGACAGTTCGCCAAAGCATATGAGTTGTTCCGATGTCGGCTACAGGATTGAGATATCATCTGTAACTTAAAGTTTTATGTTCAAGTTACAGCGTCCAATATACTATCTCATACCACCCCTTCACTTTACTGAATAACAAGTTCAACGCTATCGCAAGGTGCTCCCTAAGCACTGAAAAGCTAATGTTTTTGGCTGCGACAGTACCACATTTGCCAGCTGTTTGCTACTTGGCTCCGCTGCACAGATGTTCCGTGCGATATCCCAGCTTTTGTTGGCAAACAATATTTAGGTGTTTGCAGATAAAATAACGTTGTTAGAAAATATCGTATATCATACGAGTTTCCGAATGTTTCAGTTTTAAAAAACCTCGAAATAAAGAGTAGCTTTTGTAACTAATGTGTTAACAGTCAAATTACAAAGATGTTAATATCCAAGCATTCATTACTTACTTGATTATGATTCATCAAATGGCAGATATTTTAAATAGATCGTAAAATAAATACCTTTATTTTATTATTTTTCCACATCTGTAACTTATGTTCATACTACATTTTCCTAATCCGGCTGATTTCAGAAGGACATTTCCATTTAAGTGACATATTGTTTTCGCCTCGGGAATCAAGTTTTATGTCGACCCTGAATGTTCGATTAGAACTGAGTTATACTAAATTTGTTTGTGATTTCCCCTTTTATATGTATAATTACAAGTGTTCCCCATGGATATCTTTAATTAAATCAAAGTTGATTATTTTAGACATGTAAGCCTTGAATACTAATTTGTTGCGAATGTTTTATTTAAGTTAATCTATTTATACCATAATACCATTTCTATACCATTAAATTGCAAACAATACGACAATACCTAACCTTTTATGTACTATTGTACAAAATAGGTTCGTAAACATTCCAAATCTTAACAAAAACACAAGCTAATTCACAAAGTCGTTAGCGGTTGTTTGTTTAAGCTGTGCAGTCTAGTCTCGTACACTTAACACCGGTTTAGCTCTTAATTATCTCAGCAATACTATTGTTCTTCAGATAAGATCTCTAATGCAGTTTCCAATTAAGACAATGGATAAACTTCGCCCATCGGGCACTCTTCTCGGCCATTGACATTTTAACATTGTTCAGCACTTTTTCTTGATATTTTTTGGTCTTTGCTTATTATGATTTTTTGTTTCTTATAACGTGGAAATAGAAACATGGGACATCTGTAACCAGAATCTAGAAAAGGTCACCAAAAAAGAAGAAATAATCTTAGAAAAGGTTAGTCTCATTTGCAGTAGAGATATTACTTCCCCTGAGGACTAAATTGGAGCCTACGAAGAAGTAGTCTTAGTGTGGACTCTTTAGAACAGAATACGGATGTTTTTAAGTACAAAACTGGTGTTGCGTGGTGCTACCAAAAAGTACCACCACCTTCAAAGTTGAATCGAGAATTTGCGTCATTAAATTAAAGTTGGTGGTGTTATTAGTTCGATAAAAAATCTTTGCGCTACTTTTTTATTATTAAGTACCTACCTACTAATTGATGGTAACTACGTATAGTTTTATATACCTGCACCACGTCATTAAATCCAGTGTGATTGAGGCAGTGTGTAATGCAGTGGTCAACTGCGGTGGATTACGCGATCGGTCCGATGTTTCCCCAATTGAAATGTCCCTCTCCCGTGCACTGTCGAATGCCAGATCGCTCAAACGGGAAATGAACAGCTATTCAAGGGAATTGACTGCCAAAAATGCATGTAGCCTAACGAACGCTACGTGACAAGCGTGTGCGAGCGCTGTAACGTACTTTCTAATTGACGCGAATGCATTTGAAATGTATCAGTGTCATTATCGTGAACTTTATCTTTGGACGTTCTAATTTCTTCTACGTTAGGACTTTAATCCATAGTAGACATTAGTAGTACTTAGTCAAAATCTATTTTCTACTGTAATTATAATAATAAATAATGTTCGCCCTTGTTCAGTATAAGCATTTTGCGTATCTTCCTTAATTCAAAATGTTATCTCTTTAGACGTAATTACCTCAATGGCGTTTATCTCCCTATTCTGCTCTCTGCTTAAAATTGCCGTAAAATGGACGTAACTGCAAAAGTACATTTGGTTTAAATTTTATTTTCAGTATGCAAATGTGCAGTACTAAATAGCTCGAACCAGGTAAATGAGAGAAAATACAGTTCTCTAACGAAAGAACAAAGGACTTCCAGTGTATTTTCATTTACAGCAAAGTTTATTTACTATTAGTAATATTTGGTAACTGTGTTTTGTATTTTGGCACTCCAGGGATACACGTGCATAACGAAAGCTAAAACTTCTAAATTTACGTTTCAACTGGTTTTTGCTTGTTACCTGTAACATTCGTGATTTGCTTTGTAATATCTATTACGGGCAAGAAGACGTGATTTATTCTTTGGACATCTGTTTGTTGGAGACACACCTTTCTTTCATGGAGAATACGCATTTTTTTCTTGTCTCTGTGGATTTTATGGGCAAAAATCGGAATGCAACCTCAAACAAGACTATACTGAGGGAAAAATGAGCTGAGTTCCCTTTTGTTTGTTGAATTCATATTGAAATTGTGTACGTTATTAAGGTCTGAATAATACAGTCATTACCAAACACCCAAAATACAAATGAATCACCAAATGCAACACCAATGACGAAATTTAATGAAGACAAATTACTGTTTACGTGCCGCACTTGTCTCTGCATATTATTATGATTGATTGTGATGATAATTTACATGTCATTAACTCTCATTCGCAAATTAATAATGATGAGTTTGTTTTACTCTTTAATGTCTTTCCAATTTTTCTTTCACGTAGATTTTTTTAAAATTCGTAATTTTTCTGGAGTTGTGACTTTTTGTCATATAAATTGAAAGACCTTTAGTGCTGTAGTCTGTTCAATTGAGAATTAGTAACACAAATTATTTCAAACCATTAGACAATTTTCAGATTATAAAAGAAACTACTGGAACTATAAAATCTATTTTTATATTTAAGTCGGACAAGATTGTAATGTAACATTTACTTCTACTTGGTTATTACTTGATTTAGATAAACTGATACATTATTATACCGTTACACATTACAATTAGTTACTAACTCCAAATACAATAAATTCGTACGATCCACTTATCCACGTACGTTTTGTTCGCAGGCCCTACTCCAAGCCCACGATGTGGTCGCTCGCGAGGTGTACGGCGAAGAGTCGCTGCGCGCTTCGCCGCCGCCGGTCAACGGGCGGGCGCCCCAGCAGTCCGCCGACGAGGAGGAGGACACCGAGCCGGAGTTCGAGAACGTGACGAGGGTGCGCCTCGTGCAGTTCCAGAAGAACACCGATGAGCCGATGGTATGTATGATAGTCATGATATTATGATCTTTGCAGTGCCTCCGTCTTTGGTACTATTTGGCTCGCCAGGATCCAACAACGACTAACTCACGATCTTACCGTACTCGCCTATGATAGTAGTGACGTATGCGCACGAAACAAACTTACCTGACACACACTTCAATCTTCGAACACATGATGTGGAGGAGATCATCGAACCGGAGTTCGAGAACGTGACGATGGTGCGCCTCGTGCAGTTCCAGAAGAACACCGATGAGCCGATGGTATGTATGATAGTCATAACATTGTGATCTTTGTAGTGTCTCCGTCTTTGGTATTATTTAGCTCGCCAGGTCCAACAACGGCTGATTCACGATCTTACCGTACTCGCCTAATGACAGTGGTGACGTATGCGCACGAGACAAATTTACCTGACACATACACTTCAATCTTCGAACACATGATGTGGAGGAGATCATCGAAGGAGATCATCGAGCCGGAGTTCGGGAACATGACAAGGGTGCGCCTCGTGCAGTTCCAGAATAGTATCGATGAGTCTATGGTATGATATGGTATGATATTCATATGATCTTCCAACAACGGTCCGTCGATGAGGAGGAGGACACCGAGCTGGAGTTCGAGAACGTGACAGGCATAGACACGACTGAAGTTTAATAGAATGACCTGTAAACGTTAAACGATTTTACTTTTATCAAAAATTTATAGGTTGCTTTAGTTATTTCATATGTTCAACCATAATTTAATCAAACTTTGTAACTTATTGTATAACTGTAAACATATTTTTTCTTCAATGAAACATAACTGGTATCAAACTTTAACGTAAAGTTTCAGATCAAATTAATGTCGAAACGCCGAAAACTTATAAGATTGAAAAATTCTTCAATAAGTTAGCGGATAAACAAACTTAGATTGGCGGGAGAAAAAACATGTAAAAGTTTCATTTCCACATTTTTTCAAACTGTTACACAGAAAATATCGAAACATTTTAACCAATTACAAAGATATATCACCGTACAGACTTTTAGGAACAGACTAGGGAACATATTGATTCAAATGAAATTTCTAATTGTACGGGAAATGTCTCGTATTGAGAGGAGGTTTCGAAGTGAACGCAAAATTAATTGAGCCAAATGCAAAATCATACAATGAAATATTACAGGGTTTTGGGTGTAAAATCACATTTGCAATAGTACAACGAATTTTCAGGGAAAGAACGGAAGCCCGTGTTGAATTAGCATTTGCTATTCCATTTCATATGCGAGCCAATTAGCATGACCTCTCTAAACTGTGGTTCCTGTTTTTTCTGTTTCTACTCTGTATGTTTCCAAAACTTAACATGCTGCGTGGTAACATCTGATTTATATGCACCAAGCATCTCAATTTATATTATATTGTTACTAGCGACCCGCCCCGACTTCGCACGGTTGCAATGCTGATACTAAATATACTACAGAAAAACTGATGTTATTATACATATGAACTTACTCTTCAATCACTCTATCTATTAAAAAAAAACCGCATCAAAATCCCTTGGATAGTTTTAAAGATTTAAGTTTACTTCGGGACAGAGAAAGCGACTTCGTTTTATACTATGTAGTGATAATTTTGTATGTTCTAAAACTAGTAATGTTTAACACAATAGGTTTAACTACTCTTTAAACGTATTACATGAATAGTGAAGAAAATTTTGCCTCGTATTAACATAATTGATAATCAAATCCTTTGTTTCTAGTGTTACTTTTTCATATTTTAATACCCTTAATCATATTAGCTTCATAATAAAACATATTACTCAAACATTCTCCTCTTCCCAGGGTATAACCCTGAAGATAGCAGATGACGGGCGTTGCATCGTGGCGCGCATCATGCACGGTGGCATGATACATCGACAGGCGACGCTGCACGTCGGTGACGAGATACGAGAGATCAACGGAACGCCCGTCGCCAATCAATCAGTCGCGCAGCTTCAAAGGATGCTGGTATAACATTTGTTGTAGACACACGTCATGTTACAAAAGGGAGTTCTGTAGCAATCGAGAAGTAGGTTCAAGAAATTGTACAATCAACTTTATGATTTGATGGAAGTGAGACATTTAACAATCTTACTCTAAATTACGGAAACAATCAAATCTAATTAATTATTTTATAAAGTAGGTACATTTACTATATTGCGATTTAAACAAATTCTAGCCAAGACCACTACAGCTCGTTTTATTGTTAATTATCTTAGCGATAAGATAATAATAGAGAGGTAAAGTGTAATTCAGAGCAATATTCCAAATTGGTGGTGGAATGCTCTATTTACTGCACGTCGCAAGCCAATCAGTTCAGTCAGAGAATGCTGCCAAGTTGATCAGTCGTGAAGTTTCTGAGTATTGTAGAATAGAATAGAAGCTTTACTATACCAGTCGGTTATATAAGGAAAATATCTGAAAACAAAATTAACGAAGCCAACTTCAATATTTAGGTTCTCTCAAGAAAAATATTGTTTGAGTAGATTTGAGTTTGATTTGTTCTGTAAATAGTTAAAATTATATTTATTGAAACAATATAATGATCACGAAACTGAAGAAGATCTATTAGTCCATTTTAAGTATTATTCTTCTACAATAATCATTTATAAAGTTGCGAAAACTTAAATAA
>DWPV01000183.1:0-35868 GCA_018251915.1 Urbanus proteus proteus
TTTATATTAACATTCAAATAATAACATCGTCATATTGTTCAAATAAAATAGCAAGATATTGATAATTGATATTTTATTCGTAGAGCTCGTTTCCATTTGCTTCGCTATCATCAATACATAGAATAAAACAAAATCGTTTTCCGCTGTCTGTCCTATGTATGCTTAGATCTTTAAAACGACGCAACGGATTTTGATGTTTTTTTTTTATAGATAAACTGATTTAAGAGAAAGGTTTATACGTAATTAAACGCGTACGAAGCCGCCGGCAAACAATGAATAAACAGTTTAAGTTCCAACGGAGCTCGTACAATAAGTGTTGTGTAGACGCTATTTATATTTTTAAACACCTCGGTAGTACGTAGACGTAATTGGTATTTAATGTATGTACATAAATATATTTTCTGATATGTATATTAATTTTAAAAGAAATTACTACTATAGTACTATCGGTATTCCACTTTTCCCACGATCTTGTAAGATGGTAGAGCTAGTATATGAAAGGAATCCTATATCTAGCGTGAAACAGTTCTTCGTTAGGGTAAAATGAAAAAATGCCGGCTCGCTGACATTTGAGGTGACCATAATCATCGGGACGTCTTACCCCCCGGGTCTCTCGTATGCTACAGCAATGTTTCGGCTACGGTAATTTCACTCAAAAAATTGCAGATTTTTATAGGAAGTAATAAATATTATTTTTGATGATGACTATAAAATGTTTATGACTTCTGTTTTATTTTTTTGTAATATGAAAGTAGCAAACAAACATGAAATGCAAGTGATGGTAGTAACCATGGTAGTAACTGCTGCCCATGAGCCCTTGTAATCAATCCCAGGGAAGATTATAATCCTACTTGAGATCGATCACAAATGCGTTGCTACTCCTGGGGACTAAGATAGAACTTATCGGATAACCATGTCTCGGTTACCACATCCTTCAATCCGGAACACACAGAACCGCTTAACACTGATGTTATTAAGCATAAAATAGATTAAAATCCCTACATAGGTACTTGGTATAAAACAAAGGCGCTTTCCGTGGTCTGTCCTTATGTATGCTAATATTGCTTATATCTTTAAAACTACGCCTCGGATTTTGATGCGTTTTTTAAATAGAAAGAGTAACATTAAGAGGAACGTTTATATGTAATTTAATGGGTGCGAAGCAGCAGGCAAAAGGTAGTACCTAATACTGTAAAGAGGGTGTACGCGGGTGGAACGGAGTGGGGTTCCTCGTACAACAGTTTAGCAGTTTCATAGCTGAGTTCCAATCACGAGAATTGCCATTTCATGTTATTGCCTGCCCTAGAAGTATTAAAACTAAGTATTTGTTTGTTATAGAAACAGTTGTTACAGTGACTGGACACATTATTTCTACATTTATTTTTTGTATACGTTCTTTAATATAATGTTACCGTTTCAGAATTGCTAATCAATTTTAGTTTGATTAATAGTTGTAATTAATAGTTAATTGTTATTATATTGTATAATTATATTGTATATATTGTATAATTAATAGTATGGTTGATGTATGGTATGGTTTTAAACAGTAGGTAATTAAGATTGAAGAGTACGTGGAATTTTTATCGTTTCGTTTCCTTTACTGTATCAAACAGACGTATAACGCTTAGGCCAGTTCGTTAATTTTGAGCGAAGTTACTTAAGAATGACAGAAACAAACACCTTTTGTATTCAAAAACCATTGAACAACTCAAAAGTAACAAGTAACAAATACTTATTCAATGTTGTTTGTATTCAGGACTTCAAGTAAATTAAGCTACTTTGAAACAAATATCTGGTACGTTTTCTTACAAGAAATGAAAAGTTTAAATTAAGAATTGCGAAGATGATCCTGTTTATATCTTGCCGCGAAATTAGTAGAGATCGTTACTTCGACTCGATGCCCAAATTAAATTAATTAAATCTCCCAGTTATCTCAGGAGTTCGCTCCCCTAAGAAATGTATTTTAGTACTTTATATTCAACTGTCTGCTTTTAATTCAGAGGTTTGCCTCTCATCCTCGTTAAAATATATAAAAAATACTTTACGGTCATAAGAATTCTTAACAATATTTAAATATACTTAGTGTAAGAATATCTGAAACTGTTAACCAACTCTACGTTTTTGAATAAGTACTTACTTTAAGCATAAAAAAGAAAATTGCTAGAAAGTGGTAGGAACTAACTAACACGAGTGTAGCAATTTACTAACCACTAGGAATTTTCTTCTTTGAGTAAAAACGATTTTGTTATGTATTTTTTTTAAATATGGGTGTAATAAAAGAGCATGCAGTTCACCTGATGGTAAGTGGCCACTGCCGCTTTGGGCAGCTGTAATTCTTCGTTTACACAAATGCGTTGCTACCCATGAGGACTAAGTTGGAACACCTCGAATAAGCAGGTATGTATTCCGTAGGTAATAGGTATTCACCCTTCAGATGAGAACCCATCTGCGCTAAACACTGCTGTTATTGGGCATAAATAGGAGTGATGGTAGTGCTACCGGATTTGGTCTACAAAGTTTTATCACTTGTTCACACCTAAAATATCTATATGGGGCCATTATTTTACGCTATCGACTATGGTTAGTTAGTACTTATGAAATATAATATTTTCTACATTCTTGACGCATTTTTAGATTTTATATGTCTAATTCATAGTAAGTAAGGCGGATATTTTAAATTTGCATTTATTTACATTAGGATTAACTTACCTTAGGATTACCTGAAAATTATTTTCATTCATCATGCTTGAGTTCTGTACGCATTAACTAAATAAAAATGCATTTTAATTACAGCGGCGCAATCTATTCTGTGATATCTAGATTATCTTTACTGATTTTGTTTATCTGTGATCCGAAACTCACTAACATACATCCACTTTTAAGGGAATTAAACGTGGGATATCAAGATCTCCCTACAGGGTTAAAAACAGTGTCAGGTGGTGCTTCCACTACGGTTACAACTGGTCGATATTTTAAGCTGTTAGTAGTTTATAGTATCAGGCGTTAGTTTGTGGATAAACTTACGTACCGATATACAATATTCGCAACAAATTGTATTAAGTAGGTATCTAATTGATTATTTATTTAATTCATTTATTAATTATTATTCAACTAGCTGATCCCCGCGGTTTTACCCGCTTTAAAAAAGTAAAAACGAATACTTATCTAAATATAGGCAACATCTCATGCTTTCGCGTTGCTTAAAATTAAAGTAGCCTATGTTACACCTCAGACCTTCAGCTATCTGCCAGTGAAAGTCCTGTCAAAATCGGTCCAGCTGTTTAGAAGATTAGCTCAGCCAAACAGACAGACAGACAAACAAAAATTTTTTAAATTGCATTTTCGTTTTGGGTATCGTTTATACTTTTATTTGCATTTAGTAAAAAAATGTTATTTTGAAATCACAAACAGACACTTCAATTTTATTTATTTGTATAGATTGCGGAAGGTAGCCTATTATAAAATGTTTTGTCCAGTTAACTAAGGAATTAATCAATTATACCTCATATCTATGAAGGCTAGCAGAACTTATATCTACAGCGTAATTAAACGTAAAAATAAATAATAGATTTGCTTCAGCATAAGCTTTAGAAGGCCAACATTTTCATAAAAGAGTTTGGCTGTTATTCACAGAAGTATTGTTGTCGGGAAAGTCTTTAATCAATATTTAGTCTAATAGTACTAATATACTTACTATTACTTCAACTTAACTAATACCTAAATGACAGGCATTTTAAAAAGGTTTTTAAGTAAATATACATAGGTCTCTATATTTTAATAGACGGCCTCAGCCTACATACTCCTTTTAGCATCGACGATCAACGATTAAGCTGTTACTCGTATATACAGCGCACAAACGCTATAACCTTCTTAAAGCTTCTTTTAAACGCTAGCTGCAAAAACCGATCGCGAAAACGTGACGTAAATTGCGCTATAACTTTCAGAGCAGTTTGTGGTTTATAATATCAGACATATTCTTATAATTAATTTTAACACTCAACGCTTTGTGAATTTGCTTTAAGCGTTTCGGTTCAAGGCGCTCGGGTTAGTAGACGGCGTAGACGCTATAAAACGCGCGTTGCGACCATTACATCGATACCGTATCTCGCTGCAACGGGATACAATATCGATGTGTTTGCCGATGTGTAAAGCATGTCTAGGGTAGGTGTTGCTTTAAAGAAGTGTCAATATTTTATAAATGGCAGACAGTTTGTTTTTGATTAAACTTATGTTTACGTCAGTTATTAACGGTTATCAGATTGTGCATTTTTACAAAACTTAAGCATGCAGTCTAATACAAAAATATAGTGTGATCTGTATTTTTATCTTAGATACAAAATTATTCACGTTTCTGCACATTTCTGTCCTGGGTAAAAAATTAAAACGAACGTAACGTAAACTAGGTAATGTTGGAAAAAAATGCAAAAAAGAGTTTACGGGAGATAAAATGAGGATTTTTTGATGCAAATCCTAGCTTTACGACTTAACGGTTGAGGTGTTAGTGGCGACCGTGCATATTTTTTTGCCAAGCTGAAGTGTTGATGACGGCAAATGAGCTACGTGACATGCAACGTAGTTAAAATTTTACTAACTGCTTTTTGTTGACCTCCTTTCGTAAGATGTTGCAATTAATGGTAGCGACGAGGAGCCACGCCGTCTGAATATTATCATTACGTAACTTAATAATTGTCGTGATTTATTTACTTCTGCAATACGATTATTCGAATAACAATTATGTAGTACCTAAATGATAAGGAAAGTAACGATTGTAGGTATTTCTTTGTCTCCATCAGGGTCAAACAGTTGTTACAGTTAAAATCAATACGCTAATTACCTATGCAGTGACCCTCGAAATTCAATATGAATTCTGTTGTGCAAATATTTAAACCTTTAGAAATAATCAAATTGTAAATGACGTAGAAATGATCATATCAGGCCTCGGGAGTGGCAACGCACGTACCTATTATTGGCTTGAGATAGGATAGGACCTCCGTTCCATTTCCATGGGCAGCAGATACCAACTCCAATCCAATGTATTGGTGTATGTTGGTTTACTACTATAATAATTATTATAGAACAAAAGGAAAGGAAAGGAAATAGTGGTTCCTGCAGTTCTAATTTAAAGAAATGCCATTAGTCAGAAATTCTATGAAATAATCATGAGCGCACTTGCGATACAGCCACGATTCGTATTAGGGTTTTTAACTTGGCAGCCTCAATTAATAATGAACTCCATTTTTCATTTTCGAGGTCTCTATTGTTTCTCTCTTTTGTGTCCCGCTTTAATTTACTTCAATACCCAAACAAGCCCTGTAAAATATTGCCTTTTCAAAACAGGAGTTGAAAACATGTTTTGTATTTAATTATATTATAAGTCCAAGTAGGTACCTATGCGTTTATACGTTCTTCATTATAACAATGTTACAATAATTTCAAAATTACTGTAGGTAATAATAATAAATCAATATAAATAAACTTAAGAGATAATCCCTGACGTAGATACTTATATTACTTATCATAATACGGATCTTAAAACTTTTACAGCTACAAAGTAACTTATTTTAAAATACGCTGTAGTTTTAGTGTAGATTAAGTAAATGAGTCTTCTTTGTATTCACTTAGTTAAATTTTCTTTTTTTCAGAAAACCATGAGGATCAACCAAAATGTTGACAACGGCAATGTTGCCGCACAAAAATGTAATGAAGTTTTGCATCGAAACAGTGCCGATGGCAATCAAAGTTGGCTTGTGTCAAGTGATGTAAACGAATCTCAACCCGCCATCGAGAACGATAACACACGTTTTCACTCTAATTATAACAGTAACTACGATTCAAGGGAAAATATAGAGATTATTGATAACAGAAGCGTAAAGCAATCGGCGTATAAACAGCATTCACCTGAAAATAATGTGGAAGAAACAGTTTGCAACAGGCAGTACCGAATCAATATTCAAAGTCACAATATAAACACATATAATAAGTCGACGAATAAGCTGGAGGAAGACGGAGACGTATCTAAGGCTCGGGAAAGCTTTATATGTGCGTATTGAACCTTCTAGAATTTATTTATGTTGTACCTAGCACATATTTGTACTTAATCATATAAATCTTTTTATCTCATTAGATGCTGACTCCTCAGTACAAATTGATGAAGAGAAAATATTGGAACAATCGGATACAGATGAAATGTCTGAAAACGGTACTAAGCCCGTGCCGAGGGGAATTGTAAATCCAAACTATCCCGGCTTCCAACACTTAGCGCATACTTTACAGGTAAAATTTCACTTAGGGCGGGAAACCCTTGAAGTGTTAACTTTTAATCGAGCCATAACAGAAGCCCCAGTACATTGCCATAAGTAGGTGACGATTTTTCATGTCTTAGTTTCATTCAAATGTTTCAATTTATAATATTTACCTTATTTATCGTATTTATTTATAAGATAAACAAGAATCAATTCGGCGTCGTATTGAAACATTTTCCATTCTATTTTTCATTTCCATCCTCGCTTGCCTCTTCTTTACTTTAAATAATTTGTTTTAACTACCATTTAAACAGGACTATTCTTCGAATATAGAAAATTTTTACCATTCAGAAAATGACATGACAGATGACGATCTGGATACAGAAATCATCGATATAGAAGCAAATCGAAACGAAAGTCCAATCGAGATTAAAGAAAATAATAATAATAACAATACCATAAGTAATATTAAAGGTATTCAATCACAAAATTCATCTAAAGAACTATGTTGTTTAAACAACTCTTTGGAGACGCGTACACAAAATGAAATTCCAGACCTTTTAAAGACTATCTCCAACAACAATAACAATATCGATTCCAGTACTTATGACTGTTGCTCACAAACAGATATCGAAAATAATTTTCATACAAAGGATATAATAGGTGACTTTAATAAGGAAATTGAGGATGAAATAAAACAACTATTGAATTATAACATAAACATTCAAGATGATTTAGAAGAATTACGAAAAGACATTAAAGACACATTTACCCAACCTATCGAAAGTACAATTAATAATATTAGTGACGTTGTGAACCATGTCATAAAAAAATTAGTAGAGACACAAAGTGAAGTTAGTGACCAAATCGACGAAATACCAGAAAACAATAATGTTCACGAAGATGTAAAGGAAAACATCGACATGAATGCAGAAAATGAAACAAACTCTAGGAAAGAAATAAATCTAAGCAGGCCTACGTTTTTATTAATAGAAAATAATGTCAATAATAAGATTACAGACGCTATTTTGTCAGATGGAAAGGATGAAATTAATATTTACGAAAATGATTATGATACGGAAGCACTGAGTCATAATGTCGAAAACACAATAAAGCAATTAAGCACCGAATTAAGAAAAATTATTCCCAAACTAAATGAAATGCGTGAAAGAGACAAACTATGGACGGAGAATAAAAAGCCAAATGTTACCGACAGTAATTCTAATAGAATATCTACGAGTCCTACTACTAGTTGTTGTAGTCTAGTAACTACTGCAACTATAGAGAATCAACCTGCTTGTGGTAGACAAAGCAAAAGCGGAATTAACGCAATTTTCAATAAAAAACTAACTCAAATGTAAGTATTATACACACATTATTATTTTAGCGATGCCAGATCCGGCACTAAATCTAGCCAGTTCATAAGTATAAAACTAATGATCGTTGTAATTTTACTCTGTGATTTAATATATTACTTATATTAAGTACTTTAACATAATTACGTAGGTGTATATAACAAAATACGGGTGTAAATGGAGTAATAATGAAGTGTAATGTAAATTGGATTATCCCATTTCAAGATTGTGCAAAGATTAGTAGAACTAATGTAATCTCCAGAGACTAATCCTATTATTTACTCTTTCTCTGCGCTATGAGCACACAAAGTTTATAATAGATTTGACGCAGAACAGATAGCTCCAACAAATTAAATAGCATAACCGACACGAGTTTAACCACGCCTTAACGTTAAACTAAATTTTGCTGGATAATATTTTAGTCGAGACCACTATTATTTCGTTGATAGAGTGAAAAATCACTCGTTCAAATGAGGTGTGGCTTAAAATTATTGTTTACTGTACTTGAATATCGTATTTTACTTTTGTATATTTTTGAATTATTGCATTATTCTAGCGAGCCGAAGGACCGCCACACAAATGTAGCACATAACTCTCAAAGCAATCCATCCGTCCGAAAATATGATAACTTAAAGGAGTATGAATTTGGTAAGTTTGTATTTATCTTATGCAAGTATTCAAAAACATGCAGTTTACTTAAAGTTAAGCAGCTACTACAGCTCATGAACGCCTAACATGAAATCAAAGTAGGAGTACTATTTAAAAATGATGACAAATCACATGGATTTTATTACGAACGTATAACTTTAAGCTAAAGCCCTCAAGTGATGCAAGGCCCTTCTTTAAACTTATTTTCGATTGACTTTTTAAAGGTAAAATGAGAGAGACCATTAGGTATGCCAGCGCACTTGCAATAATAATTATACTTTCGTCCCTTTATGTTGATATTTTTGTAAATTTAATGGTTTGTTAAATATCTTCGTAGGTGCCTATTTATCTAAATAAATCTAAAATCTAAATGATAATGCCAATAAATCTAAAATCTAAATGATAGCAATTTATTCTTAAGGATTTGAAATAATTTCAGATAGCTTCGATGTGTACAATATAGAGACCGCTTTGCCAAAATTGGACTTGGATGCCATTGAAAATCATTTAAAAGCAGCAAAAGAAGCCGAGAGACGAGTGAGTAGATTATATTATATATTTTCAACGAATTGCCTACAACTCGCTAATAAGTTTATTCTAATTTAAAAAAAATCTGACTATTATAAGTGATTAGGTAAATTTCTTTGGTCCTTTAACTTTGTTCGTCCCGTGGTCAAATTTCGCACATAATCATATGTATATAGGTGCATCATATTTTTTTTAAAAGATAGCACTAATGCTCGCGTATATCTAGCTATTAAAGCAAAAATAGAAAAAGAAAATGGGTTGATAAGCAAAAACAGAACAAAATGTTATCAACTATTCATACTTGTTAGAGAATAAATGACGGTGAACTCAGTTAAATAAGTAACTCATTTAAACAAATTCAAGACAATGTTTTTGTTTATGTTTAATGGAGAATAATAATTTAACTTTAAGTGTTAACGCAATATATTACATTACGTTGGTGCATTCTTTAAATCTGGCGCTAAACCACGTAACGGTAACCGCATATATTAGTTCTGTAACTTCGATCCACGTCTGCTGCATTCACCTATTGTATACAGTACATATACAGTTAATTAACAATCGGTCGTGATCACTGGTGGGCCTAGCTTTCTAAGGTGATTCAGCGGTGCAAGCATGCCGTTCTGTTAGTGTAGCAGCTTACTTTGTGACGTGCAGTGTTAAGTGTTAATCCGTTGCTCTAAGTAACTTAGTTGGTGGCCAAACTTTAACCAAACCAGTGACATTAAACCTTAGTGATGGCGTCGATGCCTTACTTTAACTCTGAACAAAGGCACTACAAAAAGGACACAAGGTTTTTGTTGGACTTGTACACAATAACTTATGATAACCATGAATCAGTCGACAATATTTGTTGTCTTGTAAGTTTTTACTCTTATTTTATTTAAAAATATATGTTTTAAGTTAAAAGGACGAAATAAAACCATAAAGTAGGAAATTAAAACAAAACTTAATAAAAGGTTTGTCCTTGTCCTAAATGTCATATTATGACAGGAATGAATTGACAGGACACGCACGATAATAGTAAAATAAATTGTTTACCACGTTTAAGAAATTTTAATAACACGATTGCGTGCCATATTTCTTGCCAAATAAATAAGACTGATTAATTTTAAGATGTTTGAAAGTTTAATAACGAATATTAAGAGGAAATTGAGTAAAACAACCGAGGAAATACCAAATATTCCTGGAGTGGAAAAGAAATCTGGGTTTAAACGAAGCTTTAATTTGGTCAAATCAAAACTGTTGAAAAACGATCCTCCACCGATTCCAGTGATTAATTATAGTGATAATTTAGCCTTAAGTCCTAGGGCTGTGAGCAATGAATACGCTTTAACAGAGATCGAGTGGCCAATCCTTACAGACAATAACCCTAACATTTTAGATAGATTTACTAGAATTATAACTATCACACAAGATGAACCTTACGACAGAAAAGTAGGTTAAATATTTAGCAATATTGCTTTTAAAATAACATTACATGTAATTATTTTAATTTAAAATTGTGTTTGATATTTACAGAAACGAAATGACCGAGAAGAGATCAGGAAAAGGTTGGCAATGGGAGCAGAGAGCGAGGAATACTACAGTCTGGGTCACACCGACCGTCCTGGGAAGAAACCCAGTCTCCACTCTAGGCTACAAAATGGTATGTGTTTAAATAATTAAGTATCTTATATTAAAATGTTGAGGTTAGCATTGAGTTTTTGTTAGTTGAAAACATTAATATTATACCCCAAATCAGCGATAATTATAATTACAAGTTTGTACAGAAGTCATTTTATTACATTCTGATGGAACAAAGAAAATTATAATAGAAGCGTTCTCTGTTTTTATAAAAAACTAAAATCATTAGTTGTTTTTGTATACTGAGTATTTATCAGTTAAATATCTGCTCTTCAGTCCATTTTAATATTGTTCAAACAAGTATAATGGTCTGGCATTGATTTATTCATTGTTGTCGGCTTCACTGTTATCTTTTTAATTAATTGATTGGTGGTGGCTCTGTGGTTCGTTTAGTAATATATTTAACAATTGATTTCCTTTCATTTCATAAACTTTTGTGGTTATTTGTGCTATTTCACTTCCTTCCATTTCATAAACTTTGTGGTTATTGTGCTATTTCATAAACATTGTGGTAACTCATGCTATTGTGTTGTGGTATATGCAGGAAAGAATCTACAAATTTGTTTCATGAATGAGACGGCATCTGATAATGAATCGCAAGCATCAGATGTAGAGAGAAGTCTCACGGGTAGTAGCAAAAGCTTGTCTCGGTCCAGTATTTACAGCAAATCTAGCTATAACCACCCTTACCAGACCAGACCTCTGTCGGTCAATATTACAAAATTAGAAAAAATGAACACAGTTCAAAGTGGTGAGTGTATATATTGATGTGTGAATGGTAAAATACTTTGTGTATATGTTTAGAAAATAGTATCTTTGCTGCTTTCTTGCATACTTACTAGTATAATGTAAGAGCATGGTATCTACAGCTTTTATTTTCTTGTTTATTTTCTTATCTTTATTTCCTATTTATATAATTATTATGCCTTCTTATGCTGAAATATTTGTTGTAAACTGTTAAAACATAGTAAGTAAATCAAGGTTAGTAAAAGAGTAATTTTATAAATTAATGTATTATTTTTTCAATCGAACTATCGGATGCATGTGATATTTTATTTTTTGTATTATTGTTAGTAATAGCTATTTACTATTACTTATAACAGTACGATAAACACACAATACAATAATTTAATACCTTTCATATAAATTTTTACAGGTGCAAAGTTACGTCCATCATCTCTTTCACTCAAGCAATCGTCGAAGTCCAGGTCCACTCATTCCCTGAGCCACATTGAGCTGAAAGAGTCTGATTTTTATGCTCTACAAGCAACTCTTCAGACTGAGGCTAGGATTGCGTTGGCTCAGGCTAAGGAAATGGCCCGTATACAAATGGAGGTATGTGATCAATTATATTTAACATCTCAGGAAACTTTTTAGGATTTTTTTAATTTTCAAGCATCTTCACGTACATCATACACTAGTAATTTTGGTGGTCGACTGCATGTCCGTTTGCAAGTCGTATTGAGTAGTAACAGTAAGTCATCACTACGCCATGGTCATCTATAACCAACTTCATAATAATTATAGAACAGAAGAGGTTTTATCCAAAGTCCATCATAGATATGTTGCCAGTCCTGAAGACTAACACGGCACCTTTTCAATGAAACTCATGAACTGCTTCACACTAAATATAGGTGTTGTGGTGATACTGATTGTATACTTGTTCTACTGCGTGGAAAATTCTTCAAATCCACATTAAGGACCGCTATAAAAATATGTAATGGAACCCAGATAAGATCAGTCTTACCTATATATATATTTTTTTTTGTTGACGAGGGGGATACCGTAGCCCTATTCTGGTCCCGGGACTAGAGGGACAAAGATCAGTCTTACCTAAGGTAAGACTGAGTCGGAACGCCTTATAAGTATGACACCCCAGATAAGACCAGATATAACCCAGATAAGATCAGTCTTACCTATATTTTTTTTTTTTTCTTGACGAGGGGGATACCGTAGCCCTATTCTGGTCCCGGGACTAGAGGGACAAAGATCAGTCTTACCTAAGCTAAGACTGAGTCGGAACGCCTTATAAGTGACGATTATTGGTGGTATTAATAGTGGTATTACGTTCCAGCGCGAGCGCCGCAGCCGCGCGGTGTCGCCGGTGACGGAGATGCTCCGCCGCAGCCTGGACAAGGCGCGCGCGCCGCTCGCCGCCGACCGCCGCCGCGTGTCCCGCCAGCTGCTCACCGACATGAACATCGCGCAGCTGCAGGTCAGTACGAGGCAGCCGAGGACAGCGGTAGGGCTGGTTGTAGCCGACTAGGCGGCCCGGATAAGTCAGACTGTTGGCGTCCCGGGGGAATTATAGATTTGAAGCGCTTGGTGAATCGTACGTTAGCGCTCTTTATTTATTGTAATTTGTATTATAAGGCGTGGCACGGTTAAAAAAACCAAATGAGGATTATACAAAAACCAAATATCCTCCCTTGAGCCCTGGTGCCCTGGGTGACTAGCGACTGAGTAGCCCACCCTTATAACCGGTGTTAACCTACCTGTACCGGTACCTGGTTAAATATTTGTAAACTATTGAATTTACCAGATATTTGCTCATGGAGTGAAGGGTTAGCCAGCGTCAATTAAAATACTTAAAAAACTACTAAAAATCGCGATGTGTGGTGTTCTTAATTTTGTTTATAATACAATAAGGTAACTCAGATTAATGCAACAGAAAAAAAAAATTTAGTAATCATAGGAAATATAATCTGCAAGCACATTTAATGAATATAAAAAAATGGTAATGTAACCAAAATGAGAATAAAAGAATATTTTGTTGGCCGAATTTTTTGTGACATACTTAACTGCTGTTGGACGGAAGCACGGAATCTTATTGAAAGTCGAGCACTTGGCCTTGAATGCAAGCGTCACACTGATTTTTTACGTTACTAAATAATAAAGTAATAAGTGTCTATCACATTTCAATATTCTCTATTGTTATCATCGAAGGGCGCGTAGCCCCGCGACTTGTAAAGAACTTGTGCAATTGATGTGCAAAATTACGCAACAGCTTGCGCAGTCAGTAGTAGAATAGCTTACTGTTAGTAACAGCTTCATGTAAGCGTTAAGCTGTTGTCATTATTGGACGACTGTTGTTAAACTTTGTCAGAGGTCTTTTCTAAGATCTGACTCTGATTGACTGGTATGTCGTGTTTTCTTTCTTTGACTAGTTGGAATTGAACCATGTATTAAAATATGCTCCATGTCTTTTATTGTTGAGAGAAATGAGCGTCAAGCTGTTAAATATAACCATTTTTCCGTATAAAAAGTATTTCCAAAGAATTGTATTCCTTGACGCACGCAAACGTAAAAAAAGTACAGCAAAATTATTATCCACAGTACAAATTGTAAAAACCAAAAATGTTAATTCGTTAAATATATTTTTTCAACTTCCCGAATGACCGTAGCCAGCTGGTACCGGCTTTCCTTTATTTCTTACCGCATTGCGCAACCTTGTAGATGATCTTGACGTTGGTAATCGCAAGTCAAGCGTTTAATTCACGGCAACAATGGTCATTGTTGTGTTGCATTGTTTGCAAACATTACCATAAGGTGAGTATTTTCATACTGCGTCCTAATTTTATCAAAATGAATATAAGGGACGAGCAATGTTTCATTTTAATTTATGTTCGTCCTAAAAGAAAAAAAGAGAAAATATAATTTGATTCCTTCCGGTGTTAATAAATTAGGCAAATATTTATTAAAACCTAACTTTTAGTAAGTAACTTAATAATAACAAACGTCCTAGAGAGAGTAAATTAAGTGAAATGTTTTATTGCAGTTATGATAATAAGAATGTCAACACAATTTAAGACCTTGTCGTCGCTGTAGCAATATTCATTACGAAATAATACATATCTTTCGGTGTGCGAAGCCGTTATTCATGATAATGATTTAAAATGCAAGTACCTACTAATAACTACATTAACTACCACTATTTCACAAGGTGTTTTTGCAATGAAGAAACGGCGAAAGTAACTCCGTAAGTTCCGTAACATAGAACACCTGCATAATTAAGAGAAACAAAACAGCGCGGCAATTTACATAAAACCTTTTTTCGTAATATTGTTCCACGCAGATTAGACAAAAGTATGTAAGCTTGTACAGCCGTGAAATTATTTTATTTATTCTTGTTGTTTCTTTTATACGTTTTGGCGTTGGGGAAATTGCGTGTATGTTTACCGGTTCTAAGCTACATAACATATTGCCTTTGCCTTCAGTTTTATATGGATCTGTAAAATAGCTTTTCCTTCGAGCTAGAATATATAATACACACAAAATAATATTGAAATAACTTTAGTTATTTAGGACTTAAATCTGACAAACATAGTGTGACGTGTTTTTGTTGATCTATATTAGGTTTGAAACGGATAATTTTGATGTTCACATATATTATGTTTTATTTCTTTATTTTTTGTTACAAAAATAAAAAGAAATAAGACATGTGTACCACTTTTGTTGTGGTCTAACTCGACCAAAATAATATAAATTGTATTTAATAATATAAATGATTATTTTGGAGCCAATAGCCAAGAAACAAAACAAAAAAATAATAATAAGACTGGTTGAAAAACGAAAGACCAAAACGGTTGTCTCCTACCTACTAACCTACTTACATAATGATATATCTATGCGATAGTTAATGACAATGTTGTGTATCCCCAGGTGATAGTGAACGAGCTGCACTCGCAGATCGAGTGGCTGAACGACTCGCTGGTGAAGCTGCTGATGGCGCGCGACGAGCTGCACATGGGGCAGGACTCCATGCTCGTCGACATAGAGGATCTCACTAGATATTTGTAAGTAGAATATGCCTCGTAAAAAATAAAGAATAATTAAATAAATAAAATAATAATATAATATATAAAAAAATAAGAATAAATAAAAAAAAAAGAATAGAAAAAACATAATACGTCTAAACGTTACGACTGTAACAGATATGGATAGCTTCGTATTTTTTAATATTGGTTCCTCGCCTATGAAATATGTGTTAGGACACTCTTGAAAAAAGACAAATTAATAATACATACATGTAATCTAATAATGTATTACTTTACTTCTGAATCTGTCAAGCCACAAAAATCCTCTAGAGGCATACATGATAAAAGTTTCCCTCTTGATGTCCGTAGAATAAAAATCCTTTTATTCTGGTACATATATTCATGTATTTTTAAATAAATAAATAAATGTAATAAATTAGTACTACAAATTTTATTTAACGCTATTTAGCATCTGCATTAATTAAATGTATCATAAAGTCATAAAACACTATCGTAAAACAAATATTTTCATTGATACAAGTTTGGTAAATACCCATAAAATATGAATGTTGGGTAAATACTTATGAAAGTGCCTGAAGTGGATATTTATCCAGGCACTTTTATAAGTAGAATTTCGTAACCAGCTACGGAAAAAGACCATTTCATAAGTAGTTATGTTATGTTTATGTTATGTAGATATTATGTACTTACTAAACTAGTTCATTTACTGACGCCACACACATAACATGCCATGATTGCCACGCATAAATTTCTAGCAATATTAAATTCGATGTACTTTTTACTTTTCAGAGGTGTTAAGGAGCAGACCAAGAAAACCAAAGGCACTACCACAAAGTCTGGTGTAAGGAGGCTCACGTCACTCGTGCACAAGTAATTTAATTAAATGTTAGCTTTTATTATTATATACGTTTTGATTCCTGTTCGGGATATTATTGTTGGTATTATTGTAACAATCCTACGGCGATATTATTCATTCTTATATAAGTCGTTACTCGATGCAGGGAAAGTGAATTACTTGTGTTTATTAGTAAATAGGATATTGATGGCTACTACCGTGGTTTTATCCGCTAAAGTGAAATACATCATAATTGTTATCATAAATAAGTTACAAATAACAGATCTCGACACATATTATCACAAAATAACTAAAACGATCGTTAATAAATCGGCTATGACTTTTGAAATTTAAATAAAAAATGTTCTAAAACCAGTCCCTCCATTTTAGAATTTGATCTTACAAACTGATTGATTCATAACTCCTTTTACACATCAAGGGCAGGAGCAATTGAATAATAGACGAATAGTTATTGTTAAGTAACTATTTGAAAAGTTAGCAGGGATTGGTTTTAAAGTTTTTGACCCAATATACGGATTACCGTGACTAATAACACCAAGGACTTGTTCATATTGATCTTAACGTATGCGTAATCTAGAATGTTACAACATATTTAATGTTGACATACAAATGAATATTGTTGTGAAATATAGGTTGCAATTATCACGTGTAGTACAACATTTAATATACATTGTAGAATAATTATTATAATCTATAATCGGTTATATTAATAGTCTTATTACCCAATAAATGTTGAAATATATTCCACTATTTATAACTGTCCATTTAAAAACTTATACTCGTCGTTAATTTATTTATTAAATGGCTATGTTACGCAAAATTAATGTTGTATAGAATAGCGATGAGGTAGCTAAATTGTATCAGAGTTACTCCCTATGTATATTGTTTAATCTGAACTTATTTGTAAATGTGGTTCTCTTTAACATGTGTCGCTTTTAGAATTTAAGTGATGTAAGTGCACAAAATCATCCAAATTAAATTATGTACCAAGAGTACTATAAAATGACAAAGTATCTAATACAACATTGACTTTCGTGTTATTACTGTATTACGGTGAAACAAAATACAGAGTTTCAATTTGAAAGAAAATTTAATGTTATACGTATAATTCAAATGCATTTTCCTCGTGTGCATATTTGCACTTATGTCACTGTAATTGTAAGACGCGATGTGTTTACGACTCGATATGTGTATATATTGTATCTGTCTCTAGTAATGTGACTCCGTCGCAGTTTCCTGTCTCTGATTACTGTTGTATATTCACATGTCTGCTTTAATATAGATATTAGCTCATCTAGATATAGAGTATTTTGTGATTCGCAAATAGATGAATATTTTTGCATTATAGAGCTCATTATTATAAACACGATATAGTATTCACGCCTTTTGAACTAACACTAGTTTTTTTGCCACAAGTGATCAGCCATTCTATAGTTTAGTTTAGCAAGGGATCAATATAAAAAAAAATCGGGTAATATCCATGTTTTTTTCTCGGTAAAATATTTTACAGTTCGGTAAATCTGTAAAAGCATATATGGCCAACAGAAACTGCGTTATCCATTAGACACAAGACTCATAAGTCCCGATAGTATGGATCCAAGATATTCGCATGGTATCTTTATCACAAGAATTGTAGTATTTTTTTTTAAGATAACAGGGCGAAAAACCTTATATGACCCCTTAGCCTCCTTAAGGATCCGTCAATGTCAATATTTTTTTATTGTTCCAAGTTCTGTTGGGCCTTATATCTATTACAGTCGTATTTTTTATACACGGATTATCGCAATTTTATCGGCTATAAAACATTTGTGGCAAAAAGAATGCCATTTATGCTGTGCGCTCATAGCCAACAAGTCTATTTAAATTTAGAAACAATTGTAATTAATTTATACTCACTATCAATACACGTTTTGGCATTTAATAACCGCGCACTATAAATAAGTGATATTAAATAACTATATCTCATCATATCTGAAAAAAAAACGTTTTAGAGCTGTTATTTAACATAAAATATACTTATAATATTTAAAGCTATAAAGGTACTGGCAGAATAATGATATATATAGATCGATATTTTAAAAATGTTACATCACATATTTTACCTATTTGCTACATTTATCTATTTGAATCTTTGAACGTTCACCAACTTGAACCTAGCATATATCAGTATTCCGAAAAATGACCAATTGAAACATTATTTTGACTCATCGACCAGCGTCAAAACGGACTAAAATATTTTGTAATGTTTGAAACCGTTTTAGTGGCAGATTTTCAGCAAATGCACTAAAAATACTAAAACATACATACGTTACATTTATTTATTTAAAAAAAACTTTAATCGAACATCAAGACTAAATACTTCATGCAGTATAAAAACTGCCAGTCTGCCACTAAATCGTCTAAAGGCCTTTCACACGGCGTAGATTTTCGGTGCAAAACACGCGCATTACATGAACGTGAGAGTGCCGTAAATGACCGAAAAATAATGTAATAATTCGAATTACGAATTTAACTTCGTTACGATAACATTCAGATTCTTCTATGTTCTATTATATCTTCTAATGTTGTTTTATAATGGTCCTTTTGATGGTAAAAACATCTCCATAATAGAGTATTTTTCTTATTAAACAACATTGAGACTATTGTTGAACAGTCTGCTACATTTACGAACGCCTACAGCGCATCTGCGCTAACGCGCTTTTTGCGGGAAAAATATACGTCGTGTGAACAACACTATATTGTAATAGTACCTGTTATGTGTCTAATCACTCTTCTGCATATTTAATAGAACACAAATTTTAGGTATAAAACGTCATAATAAATTAATGTTTCTCACTACTCCACTGCACCTCAGGTCTCTTTTGCAATAACATGCCTTATTGTATATATTTTTGTACTAAAATGTTGCACACTACTCCTATGAAACAGTTTTCAAATCTCAAATAGTATCTGATAATATTCTAATATGAAGTTTTATGGAATAATTAGGGTGGAATTTGTGTCAATCCAATTTAAAGTAAGTTTACGATCTAAGACGCTTAATATACTAATATAGTATAAAATTATATATCGATACCTCCGCAAAAAATGGTTATGGACTAAGGAGTTGTTTCACAAAAAGCTACAAGCACCCAAATAAGTAACAAGTAGGTATTAAATAAAGACATCAATGAAATTTGAACATAAATGTTATTAATTGATAAGAAAATTTTGAATTGGATCGACACAGATTTTAACAACATAAATAACACGTGTATTTTGATTTGTCTGTATTTTTTGAGTTTAAGTGTATGGCTTGTTTATTTACTCCGATTTTATAACTCATCGATTTTTGTCAAATCTTCAAAATGTGATGATCTCTTTATGAAATGAATTGCATATTGCATCCTTTACGAACGAAAATACAAACGACAAAACTGAGAAATCATTTTTTTCTCTACTTGTAAAATCGATCGAGTTTTCTTTTTCTTTTGGTAGTTTTACGTTTTATTGTTATAATTTCGCTCAATTTTTACCCTAGTTGTGTTTAGGTTAATTGATTTCTTTACTTTTTTAAATTTAATCCTTTCTATAAATGTTTACATCCTCTTTATTATAAACAGCGTTGTCAAACAGAATCATTGCAATGTTCTAAGAACTGATTCTTACAAAAATAGTTTTTCGAAGAATGTGGGCGACAAAAACTTACGTGATACATACTAAATTATTCATGACACAAATCATGTAGAAGAATACCGCTTAAGCTGAATTGTTAACCTTTAAGCGATTTAAGTAAAGTTGATCGCTTTATCTGTATTAAGGGAAACATTTTTCTGCTCTGGTATTCTTTGACTTTTGACTTTTTTGCTATTTGTAACAATACAATACGTTGTGCAAATATTCATAATATAAGCTCAATTTTAGCTCGATTAACTATTCTTGTAAAACTTATTCCTACTCATTTGACAACATAAATTAGATAAGTATGTATTAAAATTTTCATCACTTGTTAACTCTATAATATACTTATTCTTATCACATTATCGAGGAATAGAAATAGACATCTACATTTAAAGGGCAGGGTAACTTCGTTTTCTTACTAGTGTTTTTCTATTATGTGATCTTAATTATGTATTAAATTGTTTGTAAATGCACACCAAGTTCCTCTTAATGTATTGTCACAGAAAACTTTTCTGATTACAGTTTCGAATCTTACATGAAGATAACAAGTAAAATGTTATCCAAATCATCACAAAACTTACATCATAATAAATGTAGCTCTTTAAAATTATTATAATATTAAATGTCCAGATGTATTTATTAACTTTAACATCACAAAATTATAATCTATGAGTAAATAGAAATATATGCGTGTAGATAACATGGGAAAGACGTGAAATTTTAATAAGACCTAAAACTGTTTTATTGTTAATCACTCTTAAAGATAGGACAGTTTGATTTGCCATTCTTCACGAGCCTTGTTTATATTGCGTCGGTACTATTACTAGCGAATATTAGGCTCAAAAGTTTATACTCTTAATTTACAAGGGTTGTATCTTATTGTATCACACCAATCGGCTATGACCTCAAAATAAACGCTTATTTGGCTGTCGTTCTGACACTGCAGCCTTCAGGATCATTGGTAATTAAATACCATTTTGTACGTTATTTATTTGTGATACCTGAGCAGATTCTATTTTATTCGGAGTTTTCAATAATGTCCTTAATTGTAACCCATACTTTAGAGTGTTAACACGAAAAAGTCAAGTGCAATAACACTCTGGCCCGTTCTGTAATACACGGAGCAGTTTAGTGCGATTTAATGTGATACAACCATTATCAACCGTATAATAAAGTAAGCGTCAACTTTATTTTATTCCTAAACGTACGAGTGCTTTCTGCGTCTCATGTTCGCTGTAATTCACTAAATACTCAATACAACCCACTTGCCTAATAAATGTTATAATCACTGTATATTGTAGAGCACTGTTATCTGGACACCGCTTATCTCGACTTGTAACCAATTCTATATGTAACATTGTTTCAATAAAGAGAATGCTTGGCGTGCTTATTGACAAATTCTTACAGATGTGATACATACCTACTATTTCATTCTAAATAAAGGAGAAAAGTGTTGAGAAGTGTTTTATTTTGACCTCACCTATTATAAGCTTATAAGGCTTTATAGTTAGATACAAAAGTGGTTTGACCAAGTGGAAAATTATTAATTATTTTTTTAATTTTGGACGTGTCCATAGAATATTTATATAGTTTAAATTTTAAAACATTATCATTGAAACTGGCTTGTTGATTGTATAACGACCTATTATTATATTTTATGAACTATCCGTTTTAGGTGATACATGAAAGCTTCAAATGGATTCAAATAGTACTATAATCCTAAATCGAACCTTATTCATTATTTCCTTTTAAATATTGCCTACCTATCCTAAGTAATTTATTTTGTGAGTAGCAACAAAAACTATGCTACAGGGAGAAAGTAAAATTACTGTGTCCGTGACATCACCAGATCACTTGTGAGAAGCTCAAAAGAATTGTTCTTTTCCGTATGCACGTGAGTTCTATAGTTCCTGATACTTTTCGAAATACTTCTGAGGATTACTTAAAAATAAATTCTTAAGACAAAATAGAAAATACCTACGTTATGTAAAACTTAGAATTCGTCGATTTTTTAAGTTAAGAAAATGAGTAATAATGTCCCCAGCATTGATTTTGAAATGTCAAGAGAATATATAAGCGCTGTTAAAACGTAGTTTTTTTTTCAATTGATTTGATGATTTTACCGAAATCACCCGATTGATTCAAGTTTTTTATGTAGGTACCTACACATTCATCAGCTTTCAAAGTTATGTACACTATTGAACATGGGCCTATTCTAATGACTAATAAGCACCGCGCCTTACATGCGTGTCTTTATTGCCGCCTTTAGGGCATCCACGAAGGGAAAAGAGGGAGAATGCCATCATTCAAGACCGATGCCAAACGACACATACATACATACACATTAAAGCATCTCGCCGCAACCCTTTTTTTATGTCCCACTGCTGGGCACGGGTCTTCTCCCACAACTGAGAGAGGCTTGGAGCATACTCCACCACGCTGCTCCAATGCGTGTTGGTGGAGGGGATACGGGTTAGTGGCCAACCCGTGTCGAATGTTTTCAAACCGCCCATAAGGCCTCCGACAAGGTTTAACGACTGCTATCCAAGGATAACAACCGGGACCGACAGCTTAACGTGCCCTCCGAAGCACGGAAACGCGCATGAAATGTTTGCCACTAGCGGTCACCCATCCATCTACCGACCGCGCCCGACGTTGCTTAACTTTGTAGATCGGTTAAGATCCACGCAACCCGCAGGGCTATGCGCATTAAAGCATAGACTCTAAAAATTACATACTTACATATTTAAAGGTCCAGTTGAGAACAAGATCTATGCATATAATATTATTCGTTCGTGATTCTCAATCTTGACTGATCAGCTAGCGTTGTTTTTTAGCAAATAAACTAATCTACCCAATTATCAGCTTGGCAGTTGACCTTAACATAAATATGGTCTATTTATCAAGATAATCAGATTAGCCCGAGCGACCTGCACGGAACTATAAAACAAAAAAGTTAAAACTGCGTGAATCGCCGCACGGAATGCCGGCAATAATTAAGTTGGGGCGACGCGACGCGCCGGGTCACTTCCCACAGTCCTACGGCGCTTTGCTGATGTCAAAACCACCGTTGACCCCAAAACGAAAGCTCACCTGCGCAGCCCAGGTGCGCCTGCGCAATTAATATCATCCTCCTATAATGGATACCTACAATTTATTTGTTTTAGTATCCATAGCACTCTAGCGAAGGATTTGTTATAGTTGCGAACCAATTTCAGATATAAAAGACAAATTGCTTCCTTTCTCGCAAAACGCATTTATTTACACAAAATATTGACCCCATTCTATTTTAATCGAATACGGATAGTAGAAGATAGAGATAACGCGTATTTTTAATTGTGTGAACAAGCCCACTTGCAATTTTATCTTTATTATAGGTACTTATTGGATATCTCCCTAAATTAGTTTTCAACTAGTTAGGTATAACGATAACGTGTGAGAACAAATAAATGAAGTTGGTAAAAGAAACTGGGGACACTTGATCCCTAGGGGAGACTTGATACTGTAGACAATACAAAGTTTGGAGTGGCTATAATAGTGGTTTATGCTAGCCGCTAACTTGTAAAACTTGGTATACCTACCAGTCAAATTTGATAGTGACTAGATGACGGACGATCGATTGTTTTTTGTTGGAAAAATATTTATAGTAAGTTTTCATTTTGAATAAACATTTATTTAGAAAAGAGATTAAAAGCGTGTAACACTTATGTACAAGCTAGTAGGTATCTACGTGTTTACCCCACACATACCTACAGAGAAAAGTGTTTTTGTGAAAATCATGTGACCCCTAAATTTGTGACCTTTTCTTCAAGATCAAGTCTCCCATAGGGGGAGGATCAAGTCACCCATATATAGGGGAAAACATTGGTATCTTTTAGTATTAGTTTTATTTACTAATGTTTTACACTGAAACTTATGGTTAGAATAGACTAATTTACACTTAGTAGGTATAGACAAATAAATTCATCGCATTTCAGTACCAACAGATTAAAAATTTGACTAATAGGTACCTATTAAAAAAATTAGAGTTAAAAAAGGGGGTGATCAAGTGTCCCAGTTTCTCCTACATAAGCATGGAAATTTATGATTTTTAGATAACATCTTAGAAAGCTCTTTTTTAATGATATTCGATTCGAATCGATTTCAAAATCTTTTAACATCACATTTTATATCTAATATTTATGTGCCGTATATTTATTTTGGTAATTTTATAATTATTATCTCAAACCAATGAGAAGTGAATTTATTACATAATTTACCGACCGCGCCCAACGTTGCTTTACTTTTTAGATCGGTTGAGATCTACGCAATCCGCGGCTATGCGCGCTTCTCCTCTCTCAGTTGTGGGAGAAGACCCGTGCCCAGCATTGGGATATAAAAAGAGTTGCGGCATGTACATAAATTCAATAGGTAAAGCAATTACAAACATGCATGTACCTACGTCTACTTAGATAAGTAACGTAGGTACATGCATGTTCGTAATTGTAATACCTACCTGGACACAATATTTGGTTTTTAATATAAAAATATTCTGTCGTACATAAGCCTAAATTATTATTCACAAAGTTAGATCACTTTATTAGCGTCTTCGAGATATTACGTTTTTATGACCCCAATGATGGTGGAATAAAAAGTTATCAGCGCTGTTATCCGTGCGCAGGCGCATGCAAATCACCGCCGCATGCGGGCGCGCCGCTACCGCAGCACCGCACGCTAGAGGAGGTGCTACCACGTGCGACACATTAAAAATTAAATACAGAATAAACTTATTAATTAAAAAAAAAAATCATTTCTTTACATTTAAATATAATTACTTCCCAAAAGTACTAAAAGGAATTGCAATCATGATGAATTTTGTTTCTTTGATTTATTTATTCATATGTAGGTTCATCATGTAGGGATGTATTTAAGAAAATGAATTAATTTCTGCATAAACTTATTTTTTGCTATAAATAGGTTTTTATATTTATGAATTTATATTTTTTTAATTTAAGCCTAACGATAAAGTAGACGGGCTACCTGATGGAAAGTAGTCACCGTCGCCTATGGATATTTGGGATTTTAAATTTCGAAACTTTATGGGTCATAATGAAATCTAAGAAAATATATAGAGATTTTTTAGATTGCACTCAGAAAAAGTTGTAATATCATTTAATTATGAAAATATTTAATTCATGAACCATTTTCTGAGAAATCTCCTTGCTTCTTGGCGTAATCAGATAAGTTGAACTAGCCAAAAGCAAATTGTACACTTAATATAATTAGGTAAACATTTTTCCATTTCCCTATGTTCCCACATTCCCCGCGTGACTCCGGAGAGCGTCGAGTTCAATGTCAATGGAAGGGTCGCAGCCGCGGTCGAACGATACGGGCTCATCGACTGTTGACGCACAATACTTCAACACTGTTTTATTTATGTGTCTATTATCTATTTACGTGCGAATGAGTCTATACAAATATGCTATGACGTTAATTAAATGTAACATGTCACAGTAAAATATGTCTTAAACCCATCTAAAACCTAACAAAATAGTCAAAAGACAAAGTAACAGTTAAAGACGGTAGGTACCAATAATAATTTTAATTTTGCTACGCTTTTTAACTGTACCTACTACTTTCAAATATATTTAAACTTGCGTTAAATAAAAATAGGATCGAATAAAATATAATACCGGATTAAAACTGTAAAATACAACCACAAATACCAATATACATAACTTTCAATTCCCCTTTGTTACACAACTATCAATATACCAACCTAATATGCAACATGTGAGTGAAACCGCAAATTTGGAAAATTTTGCACAGTTGATATGCCGTAAATAATATTATAATCCGTGGAGGACAGCACAATGAACCCCATCAACCGAAAAATGATTAACAAGCGATTATGCTGACGGATGGGTAGCGCGCCCGCGCCGGCTTCTCTTGCCATAGACCTCACAATTTATACAGAGGACGCTGAAAATCGTAAACTCCTTGTAAAACAGAAATTCTATTTAAACTTATTAAATTGAAATGGTATGTCGATACGTAAAAAATTGACAACGGGTTTAATTTATGACAAAGACATCCATGTGTGAGTCGCAGGCAAGAACTATTAGGTATTTTTCTAAGATAGGACTTGTCTTTTATCTTATATAAAAATTTATAAGAATATCTAATATAAAACCGACATTACGACAAATATACTACTACTGTACTGTACTACCAGTACATTACTACTGTACTATGTAGTACATTACATCGCAGAAATAAATGTAATATGTACCTAATATTAATTAATATGCCACCTTTCTATTTACTAATCTTTTAACATACTTTCCCTTAAACATTTTTTCTGAGAAATGAACTTTACACTCGATGATAACCATCGAGTTATTTCTAGATTAATTAGGATATAAAGCATAATTTTTTTATACAATGTTGTAATTATTGTCCTTAATTATTTCCCTTATTGTGTTGGTCGCATAAGTTTTCCTGTGGTCTATAGTTTCATCCCTGAGTGAGCAGCGCGGGCGATGCGCGGGCGCACGTGCCGCGACATATGGCGGCGCCATACTGTTTGTTTGCCAATCATAACGGACATATTTCATCAGATAACGGCCCGACGCCTCCGACATATTGGCTCAATCTAAAACAATGTGTAACAATTAAAACGGGGCGGCGTCGCTCTCGTCAGATTCGATGAGCCTTTCATCATGTCAGCCTTGTTAATGTATTGCATGTGCTCATTATTCATCTCGTTTAAATTAGGGGATGATATGGAATGCTGCAAATTATTTTTTGTTACCGAAATTAAAAGTGAGTCCCTATTACTAAAGTATACCGTAGTGGTTACTGGATGCTTAGTATAATTTTGTAAGTATACCTAGTTCTTCTAGCGAATTCTTGTAATCTTATATGAAACAGAACAGCTAGAGCCAAATATATCGAGAATTTTATAACTATTATTAGCTAATAACTTATTTACTTTACATTAAATTATTAAGGAACAATATACCTACTTACTTATTTATATTAGGTCACTTTTGGATTTAATGCATTTTTGGGCACCCGGATTTTTTCATAGAAGATAAGGTTTCTGTAGTAGAGTTCAAAATATCTGTAATAAATAATGCATTTTCTATCATTTGTTTCTGTATACTCATAGCCATAACCTTATTCCACCACGAAGTGAGTATTAAGCTCGTGTTTAATATTTCAATGTGGATAGGTACTATATCACCATAATTTTAGAAACAAAATATCGCTGGATTGTGAAATCATGTATCTTCTTTGCAATAATGTACCTATGAGTAGTCTAGAATCAAACACATCGTACGAAAGCTTACACTGAGTAGCATAATTTTATTTTGTATACTTTAACATATTTTGAGGCCGTATTCTATTTATGTTTCGGTCATTTTTTAGATTGTCATGCCTGTGCCTGCATGTAAAAAGTAACATAGGGAATATTACTTAGGTAGGTATTTTAAATAACTCAGACCTAGAAAATAATATCTATTGCAATGCTTACATTGTAAAGGATTACAGATTTGTATAGGATAATTCACACGCTATAAAGTTCGTGGGAGCTTTAGTGACAATTAGTTTAATGACGTGTTTGAAATTAAACAGCGCGATAGATAGCCCCCACTTTAATTCAATGAGAGCAATTAAAGTAACCTGCAATTTTGGAGGGCACGAGCGACGGCCGGCGCATGTGTAGCGCCATATGGTGAATCCATCGTGAACAACTCAACCGATGAGTCCCTCCCAAACCTTATCCAACCGAGATATAGATTTTCTAGAAAACCCTTAATAAAGTATAAAAAACAATATAATCATAAGCACGGTTTGTGTTAAAATAGTCACCTTATTCGTCTACTATGTAGAGATTGCAGCCTTAATCAAAGTAGAATTCTAAATGATAAATTTAAATGTCCATTTCAGGTTTGAATGTTTGTTATTTACCATTATGTTTTTCCAATTGTATCTCTGACAAATTTTAATCACTTTTTAAAAGTCAATGATTTGTTATATTTCACAAATTAACTATATCTCTATTTTTTATGTTTTTCTATATATTATTTACTTCCAAGTCGTGTGACTTTTCTTTACAAATATCAGGATTATAGATATGAACAATTTTTATTAATACCAATTTTTATTCACTAACCTTCCTTTTATAATTATTAAGCAGTCATTAAAAGGCAAACGGAATTTGTATGTTTTTAAATTATTTCGGTACGTTTAATAATATAATTTATTCCAATGTATATAATTGTTGATAGAAGTTAAGTTATCATAATAAAGACACGTTTCAAATAGATGGGTTATATCTTAATTCGATAATATCTTCCTTATCAATATGAACTGTCACTTCCAGTACCTTAATCCAGCATTATTCATCGTAAATACGTACTATAAGAAGTACACGTTAGGTGGAGGCGGCTGCGTTGCGTCTCCGACACGATTTTTTACCCAAGAAACTGTTACGGTTTTTGTATAAACCGGGATATAAAAACCTTCGCGGTTTTTATTCTACACATGTTTCTAAACACAGGAGAAAGTTTTTACCCGGGATTTTTTTGAATATGACGTTGACACTGCTCGGAACGCGCGTTGAGATCTTTTGTATAGACGTTCTTATAAAATTATTGGTTGAGATTTTATTTTAAGAGGGTTATAAACATATACTTTAAATTTTTTTTTTTTTTATATTTGTCACATCTACAATTCCAATGAAACTAAATTTATTTCATGTAATTTTATATATAAAAAAAAATCAAAAACTAAAAGTAGATAACTTTTCCACATTCTATTTAAAATTATGTTAACAATCTAATTGTTATCTAATACGATGTCCCAAGAAAGTTCTACTTAACAGTACAACCATGTCTTACACATATTAATTGTGGGAAACAAATAATAGGGGAAGTGAAAACAGTCGGTTAGCCCGGATCCTTTCACTAATATCTAACGTTCAATTAGAATCTTAAGTGCCTTTTGTTGTTATACACCACGTGTGATATTAACGACCTAAGGTCAACATTATGTAAACTAATGATTTTATTAATTAAAATGTCTTGTGAATTGGTATATCTTTGTCGAGACATTTTTATATCAATATTAAATAGGCAAAGACAAACAATTTAGTACATTTTCTTATGGTTCTCAACTGATTTTCTATATTATACCTAATAAGTATTCACGATAGTCCGTTTTTGTCTATCATGAGTACCCGTTTAATCATAAAATGTATCAATTTTGCCATACTACTAAGTAGTTAAAATAATTATAAATTGAATTTTTGTTTCTGCTTACTATTGACAAATACTTTATTTTTCCAATAAATATTAAAAAATATATGTTATGGATTACCTTCACCTCTTCACCAAGTTCTAATTTATATGTAATAAATACAAGTCATAGCTACGAAAAGCCTCGAATTGAAGCTAGTAAGTCCATTCTACTCAAATACTACCTACTAGGTATAACTAGAAAATGCAGACATTCGCAAGATGTTTCGAAAACCAGTCGACAGTGGCATTGATAAAGTGTGCAGGACCGTTTGTCCACTTAAGCACACCGATAAATCACCAGTACTTAATTATGTAATTCAATATTGTTATTATGACTTACTTGCAAATAAATTATTGCCTATTTTTCAAATGCATATTACTGAGCTTGGTAGCACAAAGCATCCATTCATGAATAATTCAAAAACTTTACTTAGATGTATTGGAATTAAAATTACTAGAAAACAGATAATTGATTTGTCGTCTGTGTTCATTTGAATAGCTCTATGAAGTTGGACGTTTATCGCATAAGCTGACGTTAAGGTCCAAAGCGATTTAACGTACACTTTCAGAGGGCTTAATGATTACTTCAGACTTTTAAAAGTAACATTCTTCGAAGTATGATGATCTTTGTTATTAGATGAGAGCCTGGAGCGACGGGGTGTATCTCGGCTATTAGGGGGAAGGGGGGGTTTGGAGCGTCAATTAACTTGATCAGCGTCGCCCCACCGGCTAGAACCCACCACTTACCGGCTAACCCATTTATATGGCGCTGCGATGAAAACAGGACTAAATGAATTAATGCAAATTTATACTATAAAAATTGTCGCAGGTGCATACGGACGAGTTCGAACCATCGTCGGATTCGATTTAACGCGCTTGCGCCGCGAAAGTTTTATTTATAGTCGTGTGCGCATACGCAATGTAGCGATTATACCGCACAACTTATATTATTATGAAAAAATGTTACACTCGACAGATTAATTGTTGTAATCTGTTACTGTTATTAATTGCTGTCCATAATATAGGAGTTGGAAGTTGTAAACCAAAATTTTATCTATCAACCGTTATTTATTAATAAAGCCTTTGTTACCAAAGTAATTCGAGCTTAATTTGAAAAATTTTATCTTTTGTAAAATATCTAATTACAAGTAAACTTAAAATTAAGTTATTATTGGTACTTAGGTCCTTGAGATTGCTTTAATAGTTATTTTTGAGTCAAATTTAATGAACTTTAATATAATTTTGATTTCAGTTCAGTTCAGAAGTTATACATAGGTACATAATACGTATCTAATTTGTAATTAAATATGTATCAAGATGTAGACATTTTTACTTGAATAAACTGAATTAAAATCAATCCACTTATTATGACTATTAATGTATTATCATTACTAAGTATTAAGATGGATTAATTCATAATATGTATTTTTTTTTAGGACATTTTATTGGAATATTTCATTAGCGGAGATAAAAATAACTTTTAACATTATTTCCGATTTATCTACCATTTAATAATTGGACGTCTCACCGAATGACGATATTCGTAGGACATGAAAAAAAAAGTAATGATTTTTATTGTCATTATTGACTTCTCAATTTATAATCATTGAGTACGAGTATTCGCGTAAATTAGTAGTCGCATGAATTTGTAACGGAGAACAAATTCGTTCCATCGTACTTGTAGGACGTTATAGAATAACGCTTAGGTTTCTTCTTATGACGTTTATTTTAACCTTAAAAACAAGCGGCATTTAATTTTGAATCTGTTGAACCGTCGTTGTTTAGTTGCAGTGTGACAAATACAAACACTTTTAAAATATTCTAAATTCTAACATAGTTTTCACTAAAAGCCAACCAACCAACCAACACTTATCTACGGCCAATCTTAGGCATGACTAATCCTATTGAAGTCAGCATTCTAGCTGGCTGATGAACATGAATAGCTACCCAAAGTGCGACGACTAACGCATACTGTAATAAAAGATAATGTAATGTATATTGCAATAAGATAGCAGAAAACAATGGTCCCGTGAATAAATTATAGAAGTTTTTAAAACAAAAGCCATTTAGATTTTCAGACATACCCAATTGATTAAGTTACTTACTTATATCCCTAATAAAAGCTTCGAGGAGCTACTTTGAACACAAAATTTAAAACTTGCAAGGCCGCTCATACGGCTCATAACTCCGCCGAGACAGTCCGCCGTCTACGATGACTGAACAATTGCATCTTTGTTTACGTCATCAAATTAAAAAATAATAAACACTGTTACAGTCAAATTTCAAAAGGTATTGCAGCAAAATACTAATTAGCCTCAAGATACTATAGGTATACTAGAGGTATTTGGAGCTACATTAACCTATCGGCTGTCATTTCATTACTTCTATATTAAATTAAGCATTGATGCAATCTCTTGTATTTACAATGTATGGTTAATTATTTGGTCGTTTGATCAAAGAAGCAGCCAATATATAGAATAGTGTATGAACTAGCCGGCAGATGTCGCACTAGTCCACTCGTATCTGTGGTGCGTCGCGCAATCATAACACATGAAATTCATGGCCGCATATAATTGAGGCTTTGTTGTGCCACCACATGCCGTCGCCGACACGTAATTGCAATTGGCTTTCAATAATTAAGCGACGGAACGACCGTGGCGACTACAGTTTATCGGAAAACATCTTTATTACAAGCGCCGACAGCCGACAGCCCTATGGGCTAGACGCGAACTATAGATTTAATCTTCTGTACTGTCACTCACCACTTATCGGGAAAATGGAAAAATAAACACTTACTTAATCCACCGCCAATGTGATTTATCTACATGGTTTCCGTCCTGAGAACGCTATTCTATAAATAAACTGGAATTTAGGCACTTATCATAACTTTTTTTAGTTTAGTAGAGCGAAATGCCTGGCGCAAATTTTAAATTTAAAAAGGTAATTAAATAACTTATTTATAACAATATTCGTGAAGATTGTAGATAATATTGTCAATACATATTTAACAAAAGCTTACTTGCAGTAACTTCATCGTAGGTATCTTTTAAATCGCCTCTGCCAGCCAATTTATAAATGTTGCCATCGTGAAATGTGATGCTTAACATTAAATAACTTGTCTCTATAGATAATCGTGAATAATTTAATACTAATCAAACGGGCCACTAGCGATTGCATTATAAATGTTTGTCACTATCGGAAAGAAAGTATGTTTGTACCTATTAATCAATAAGTCCAAAAGCAATTCAATATAATAATATTTTTCAATGATGTTAGTAATTTCAATATAAATGGCACAAAATGCTAAATAATAATTTGTTTCATTATAAAATCAAAATTGGATTTTTTATTTTATTTCAACATTATGTACTTAATAATATTTGATGCAATGTTATAATTGAACAAAAATAAATAACATTTCAATAATAGTAACTACCTATAACTTAAGCTCATTAAGTCGATTGTATATAATGAACGTTGGGCTCATCACAGAGTAAATAGTGTAGATAAAAAAGCAACTATGTCGATTGTACACAATACATACAATTGAGTAAGGAATTTCTGGTCCGATTATTGTAATCAAGGAAAGGCTGGAGTTGCAGCTAGCGCATAGCTTTGCAGCGCGCATCGCGGACGCAATGTGCGCGCGCGACCTTTAGCGTAATTATTAGGCGCGTGCGGCTCACGCACCACCTCGCTTCACCCGCTGTTCGACAGATATGGAAAATGCTACTCCGCAAAACACTTGCCCCTTTACTTATCAACGTTTTTTACCGGATCTTAATCAGACATATTAAACAATCGCTATTTTTAAATGACTCGTTGCTACGCCTCTTTAATGTTGTCGCAAAAAGTTTAATTTCGTTGTATCACATAATTATGAATTTGGTCATAGGCCGTTTAAATGAACATAATTATTAATTCCTAAGTAATTTATACGTTCGTTCTGTGTTATTACATTAATAACGACAAAAGAATATTTAAGTATATTTAATAAACGGTACAAACCTCTGATAGAAACATTATACTTAATATGTATATGGGAAACTAATTTTTACTGTAGTAAAATGTAGAATCGTGTTTAGAATTACAGACAGTCGTAAAATTTTCAATGTATAGAAGTAGTTTGTTAAACTGCATTTTATATAAACTTACTTAACACTCGCTATTTGTTGCTACTTTGTTGTCTTCATATGAATTAACATAGCTTCATGATTCCTTTAAAATGTTTTTATACAGACATAGAGACATAATATTCAATTTCAGGACAGAGTTCCTTACTGTCCATATTTCTTCATAGTGTCAATAGATGCCGCTGAACTTTAAAAGTTGAGATGTTATTTATAGATAAAAATGTCTGACAGCCCTACGAAGAGGCTACACGGATTAATGGTTGCAATTTAATCGGTGCTTCGACGGCGGTCGCAACCTCGCAACGGAAGGCCCGCTTATTGTGCGCTTACGCCTCCTTCGCGATTAATGCAGTTAACGACAATCATTCAAGGTATAAAAATATACGCGTCAGTCTTGTCGGAATAAATACTTTAGGTTAGCTCTACGTTCTTGAGTTTTAAATCGACAGTTAAAATAGTAGATTTTGATTTTTTTATTATTAGTGCAAGCTTCTTACAGCCGTAATGTTACAAATCATTTCTACGAACTTCTACGTACTTCTACTTCTACGTATTTCTACGCACTTTTAAATTCAGCTGTAATTTTCATATGTTGCTGTCAATTGTGAATGAACAGAATAATATGGGTGCATATCTTTTTTATTGTATATTATTAATTGATGCTACAACGGCGTTCACTACCTCGCAATGTAAGGCCTGCTGAAAATATATGCATCGCTCACTAGGAATTAATTAACTTTGATAAAGTAGTGTATTTAACCAATATTCTGCATATTATCAATCGGTGCTACGACGTGGATCGCAACGGAGCCCCTTTTTTGTGAGCTTACGCCTCCTTCACGATTAATACAGTTGACAACAATCATTCTCAGTGTAAAAATATACGCGTCAGGTTCTTCGAAATAAATGGGTAGGTACTTCATAGTCTACAAACAATTCTATTAGTGACTCAACTCTATGAAAAAAATTATATTCCAGTAAATTAAGCGATAGAGCCATTAAAATTTACTTGTTTTTTTCCGTTGTTCACTTTAATGCTTAGGTTTATACCGTGATTATTCACGTACATAAACTAAACGAGAATATGCTAAGTACCTCACATATACAGTCATACTTATTACTGCATTGGTAAAGGTGTATATCTGTCAAATGGCTGGTTAATTTATTTTACTTAGCTTCTTTGTAATGGACATAAAATGCTAAGCTAGAGTGACTTCGCCAAATGATTTATCGGGGATCTGGTCCGAGATTGGAATCAATTAACTAAGGATGATACTCGTCTGAGGCGAGCGACCTTCGCGCCACCTGCCGGAGCGCCCCACTCACGAACAATTACCTACTAGACTTTTTGCCACACCTCAACTGCCTTAGCACAACAGTTCGCCACACCTATCTTACTCTTTAAAAGTCACTTTGCTATGATAAAGTACGGAAACTATGTATTATGATCATGTAAATAATGAGTAAGGAAACAATGACAGCCATAGACATAGACAGAACAGAGGTTGAAATTCGAGTTGTTTGCTTGTTGAAATTATGTCAGTATGGGAACATAAAAGTCATTATTTGCATGGTGAAAAAAACCATGAGGACCATAATGTTCCAAAGGTATGTTTGTTGTATTTTACTATTTCGGTAATCTATTCAAATAAATAAAATTGTTTGTTTATGATTTCACGTTACCTATAACAAAAATACTTCTTTATTGTGGGTGAAACCGCGGAGATCAGCTAGTATAATATAATACTAATTTCATGCTGATACTCACTCACTTTTTACATGATAGAAGTATCAAGCGAGCATGCAGTCCACCTGATGGAAAGTGGCCACTGCCGCCCACATTTGTAATCAACCCCCAGATAAGATCATATTCTTAATTGAGGTCAGCCACAGATGCGATGCTACCCCTGAGGCTTAAGTTGGAACACCGCGGAAGATGTCTCCTTAACCACATCCTTCAATCCAGAACACATCAGCGCTACACTGCTGTTATAAGGCTGAAATAGGTGCAGCGGTGTTGCCGCCGGAATCAAGCCACAAAAGGCTCTACCACATTCACGTACTTCAACAATAAATAAAAAAAGGTACTAGAGAGATTTTTACGCCAAATATGAGTAGATTAAGTAAGTATATAATTTTCAATGGCCTTTATCTGCACTCTACAAGTAGCAAACACCTATATAGTTGGATATAATAATAAGAAAAGAATAAATGTGTAAAACTTGCTGCAGTATTAGATCATAAATATTATAATTGTTTATTTTAATCATTATCACTCATGAATAAGAAAATGTGCAAGACATCCGTTTGGGAGGATATTGCTATAAATTTTCTATAGGTAGGTATATAATATATTTGAACCGGAAAGACTATGATCAAGTACTTCTTTGTTTTATTACTCACTCATTTTTTGTTATATTAGCCCAAACACTATTTATAATTTAATAAACTTGTTATTTCTCCACCAACACGCATTGGAGCAGCGTGGTGGAGTACGCTCCAAGCCTCTCTCATTTGTGGGAGAAGCCCAGTGGGACATAAAAAGGGTTGCGACAAAAAAAAACTTGTCATTAAACCATAAATATTTGTTACGTAAGAAAAATGTGTAGGTACACGCGCACATTAAATATGAATATTGACCACCCATTCAACATAATTTAGACCTTTTTTACTAATTGGCTATAATAACTTTTACGTACGATTTTTGCGTAATAAATATATTTTGATGGAGGTAACGCAAGTAGGTTCTGATTGT
>DWPV01000184.1:0-35756 GCA_018251915.1 Urbanus proteus proteus
AAAAAAAAAAAAAAAAAAAAAAAATATACACGACGAATAGATAACCTCTCTTCCTTTGGGAAGTCGGTTAAAAAATAAAAATAATAAGTAAATTAGAAGAACTACATTCTTGTTAATTTCTGTTTATATTAGAAAACTAATATCGATGATTTTCCAGTAGTAAAAATACACGTAGTTAAAACCTACGAGTATTTGTTCAAGTTTTATAGAATTACTTTGCAAGTAATATTTGTAAAATGATATGAAACTTGTATAAAGCTCAGTGGCCTGTATCGCTGCCGCCTTGCAAGCCATTCACCAAGTTAAGCTTCGCCGAGTGCGATAGACTCTTCTATCGATGAACGTTTGTTGTCAATATACATGAACGTTTTTATATTTGAGAAGTTATATTAAACTTTCAATATGTAAATATAATATTAAAATCTTTTCATTAATCTTTGGTTATTATAAGGGAGTTTAAGGACACATGAAACACATAAATTGACTTGCTATTCAAGTTGCATATACATTTACCCAGCCGGTAACTTTGTCGAATGCGATCAATTAACGTATTGTAACATAATGTATTGTAATGTAACCTTAACAAAGCGTGTCTATTGTGTGCATACATTCCAGTATTTCATATAATACCGAACGAGCAGTGGCTAGATTCGCGGCCCACACGGCGACCTAAATTCGCGAGCGCCTGCGCACCCGGCGCCGCCAATCACACAACGCCATTCAAATTACGAACCGGCGCCAATACCAGCGTATAAATCCATACACAGATATTGCAATATTAGAATTATAGTTATCTGAACCATTAAATATTGTTGGCAAATGCCCTTTACAATACAGTTTCTGATTTCTAATATCGCACGTTTTATTTATGACTTCCAATAATTAGTCAAGCGGGTCGTGATATGACTAACATTTAAATTGTTTGTCACTTGCATTACGTATAGCTAATAACATAATTTATACTACTTTAATACAGAGACAACACCTATATCTACATTTAAATTTTAAAAATAAAAATGTGCTTAAAAATTAACATTTTCGACGAAAATTCAATACTATATTTATTTATCTGGCCATGAATTAAAATTTCGTTAAAAGTTTTTTTACATACATGTGTCAAAAATAATTTACAAAATTATTTATTAACAAAGATTTCGTACATAATTTTACCTTGAGTAGAGTTTTAGTAGAGTTTATGTTCGCGTTACATACATAACTTGGTATTTTAATTTTTTTTATTGTACCAAGTATAAAAGAACCATAGGTGCGAAAATTAACACGTCACGTATTCATACCAAACAGACTTGAAGCAAATCGTGTTTGTTTTCACTTAAACTATCCTGTTGCAAGTACTCAGCGGTTTGTTCACAACTAATTGCTATTATATTTGCAAGATATTAATACCTATTGAAAATTAAACAATTTAAGTATGCTCAAACCTTCGTTATGTATACTATTGTATTACTAATGTAATAACATCTTCTAGTCTCAAAGAAAATACAAACTGTGTGGCTAATGTTAACATAATGTTATGAAAACGTGGGTTGTATATTGGAAAGAACACGTGTACACATACCAGTACACGTGTTCTCGTATGTGTGTGTATACATGAACGCTCGTATACATGAAATATTCTCATAAAAACAATTTAAAATTTGATCCTTATAACCAAAACCATAATGGCGGAATATTGCAGGTTGTGATGTCTTTTGATAAAATTAACTCGTTCGATTCCCGACTAGGAAAATTGTTTTTTTTTTAATCTAATGATTTAAAATGGCCTCGTAATGGTTCAGCGTTTTTTGCTCATCCTTATAGTTTCGGATATCCCCATCCACGCACACTTGAAAACTTCACCCTGTATAGTTACTTGGGAAATAATACTCACTATCCGCTACATATATTATTATTAATATAATCTCAGTTAAATACCCATATTATATTACTACAAATATGTCGATACTATGTATAAAATAAGATAGCTTTACACGGAAACAAGACTGTATTCTTTCTCGTAAACTGGCAAGCTACAGGCGTAGGCTAATATACAAATAAACCAGACATTAAAGCGTTCACAATATGAGTTTTCGTTGCTCGAGGGATGAGCGAACCTTTTAAAAGCTTTTCCAAAGCCGTGCAGAGCATTAAGCCAAAGTAGAGATAAAGTTGGTAACAACCTCCGGACGATATGTTGCCCGTGCCATAAATATATTTATCTACTTTGCTTTTGTTGTTAAGATAAATCGGCTCGTTTGACTAGTTCAAGGTTTTCACTCTGAAACTTGGGGTATTCTTGTTCTACTTGTACAAATCGCACTTCTTGTCTTATAACGTAAAACGTAAGGTAAAAAAGGTTAAAATAAAAATAAATTTACATTTAATACATTTATTTCTAATGTATAATAATAACACTAGTTAGTAAAACGTTCTGTACAGTTTTATGTATATAGATTTTAAATAACTAAATGTTAAAAATGTCCGTCACGTTCAATACAAACTATTTTTTGTATCATCCTAATATCACAAACGATGCCGAACGTTGGTATTCGACTCCGTGAACAATGTTTATACAGTTTTGCTTTACGTTTTATTGTCTGTGTATTAAATGTCAAAAGTTCAGGCTTACAAAATTTGCGGCTGATTAAAAAGTTACCAAATTATGTATTTTTTATGATAACTATCCCCACAGGAACATAGTGTAGGTACTTAATGATAAAAGTACCTTTTGTTGCTCCAAGGTAAGGAACATAACACCATTAATAAAAAAATATTCATTCATCCAAATTATTAATTACCATGCTTAGATGTGTGCTGGTAACTTTTATGATTTCATAGGTAGGTATATACCATTGCAGAATCATGTAATAGAGTAAAAATGAACCAACATCCACTGTATCGAAGAACTGCTTCACGCTAGAAATAGGTGTGGCGGTGGCCTCCGTCATAGCACTATTCCGGTTCTACCACCTTTGTAGCACTAACCTTCGCAATAAGCGAATAACTTCACTACTACTCCACGGGAAGAGAGGGAGTGTTCCTACACACAATTGATGGTAGATGGGATATATACAAATAAGTGATTTAAAGGTTTAAAAAAATCTTGTAAGTATATTATAATGTTTAACAATGTTTGGTACCTATATAAACTTTTGATATATACGTAATATCAGTTCAGCAAACAAATGATTTAACAGTAAACATCAATGAAATTCTATCCAACTTCCCCGTATTAAATTTGTAATTGCAATGAAGAATCCATATTACGTAAATTTACTATGTACTTACATGTCTGCAAAGTCACTGAGGTCTCATGTAAAATTATATTTGTTATAGTTCATGAGACATTATTTAGCAGGTTTATTTGTATCCAAATGTGACCGGTTGGGTTCTATTCATTTTGTTTTCTCTGCTAAAGCTAACGGTATTCCTTGTTGTACTGGTTTTAGAGGTAGAGTAAATAATAAAACGTGCTAAAATGATACCTTATAAACATTCCTTTAATGATTCAAAACGATTTTTAGCCCAGCGATCACAGACACCCCACAAAATAAGACAAAGGACTGAACTGTTCTCTGCCTATTTATAGGTACATATAGATACCTATAGCAGAAATTCCGTGAAATTAAGTAACTACCTACTTAACTGTATTCGTGAAAATGCTCGTAAATTGTTTATTGAAGTTACATGGAATGGATGGAATACTATTTTATAGCAAATTACCGTACCATGTTCGTTACTGTTACTGTACGTAGCTTAAGACAAGTTCGTAGTTTATAGACAACTAAAACGCAGGTTCCATTAGCTGAGATGAATTAGCCAGTGTCCATATTGTTACCTAGTAAGAATCACAAACACACTGTTATTTTATTCATAACATTACGTATAATCTACGAGGCTATACTCAATGTAAGTTTAATAACGAGTATGCAGTCCACCTTATTATTCCATAAGGTTCCTCCTTGACGAATAAACCTTCCGAAGCGGTGGTAGAGTTTTTGACGTTTAAAAAGAATTCAATATGAATCAACTATGAAATAATGAGATTTTAATTTGAAATTTGAGTTGCAGCAGATGGATATTTAGAAGCAACTTCATATAGAATAGGGTTTCTATTATTTCTTGCGTTTCTGTAGAATGCTGTGGATAAGGTTCAAATTTATTATTACGTATGAGTCGACCTTAATTTTCAGGAGTGGCTTCAACTTCCAAAAAAAACCTCTGTTAGACAGTTGGTTACAGATGACAATGAGTACCAGTGCCCATTTAACAGGAGGTAGACTGCATACTCGTTTCCAACTTCATTTTTTTAAACTTACATTGAGTATAGATTGTAGATTATACGTAAATAAGTATAAGATGTCAAGGACTAACCATTTTGTTGTGTCTTATTTCTCAAGCGTCTGTTTATTCCGGTTAATTAGTTACGAAGCGTAAAAAAAGATTTGTTGTCACACGATTTCCACCCACAAGACATAACATGAATGCGTGTTTCTGATATTTTACAAAATATTTAAACGATGCGACCCATGTCATGTGGTCGCAACTCGAGCGAAGGTCGTCCCACATGTTTGAGTATAAAGACGAATGACTATACCTGATTGCGAATTACGTACAATAAATTTAAATCGTCCAAATGTGAATCGAAGTCGTCCACTAAGGGTTCTGTGTTACATTTCGCTGCTTTTAAACATTGCCGTTATTAAGATCGAATTAAGACGGCCGAATAATCCCGTTTCTTGTCAAGTCTTTATCTATTATATTGTAAGTTGACTTAACTGACCTTTGACTTTTACCTTTAACTTACTGTACTTTTAACAGGCCGACCCGTAGTAGAGCCTTAGTAACAAGTTTTCGTTGTCACCCTTTGGCTACGGAACTCTAAAAATCACGATTGCACTGTCAGTTGAAAATATTGAACTTTGGACCAGAAAAAATATTGTTCAGTCAATGGTAAAGAATGACCTACAAAAACATTGTCTTCTCTTCCTGTGATGGCCCAAGCATGAATGTCACGATTTTCATTGTCATTCATAGTAACTATGCGCAGGAATTTCTCAATTTATTTTATTAAGATGTATTTGATATTGATTTATTTATACAGATAAATAAAAATAAAGTGAGATCCCAATCGATGTCTTGTGAAAGTAAATACTTATATGACTTTGTATTAAAATATTTTAAAATCTTGTTTGTCTATAGGTTCTATTATATTGTCTATTATTATTATGAGTTTTAAAAATTTACAAAAAATAACAACACTAGTGGCTTAAATTCTATTGTTCTGTATCAGTCATAAGACCTTCAGTTACCAACATTGTCACAATATGAATTATGTATTTAATCCCTTCAGAGAATTACGTCATTATGAGACAATACAACACATTCCTACAATGTCTTATACACTATGCAGTCATTTCTGATTTGCCTCCACAAGATGAGACATTAGAATAACAGCTAAAAGCATTAAAACTAATATCTGTTACATCCAAAAGAACTAATCTGTTCTTTTAATGGTATCTATTTGTACTTAAGTAGTAACATATAAATAATACGCGTGGCTTGAAAATAAATCCCCCATGTGAGCCAGTGACAAAACCTTCTCCATCCGGAAAAACATTCTTAGGTCAGATAATATATGAGTGTCGCTTAAGCAAAAGTAAGTTCGATATTTCAAGTCGCGGTTAAGTTATTGGCTGTTATTAATAACGAGCCTTTCCTAACTTAATCTGACTTGAAAGGCATTGAGTCGCACGTCGTGTAGGCTATGCATTGTTCAGACAGCAAATGGAATACTTTAGACATTGTACGGTGCTTTAAGCTACGACAGTGTTTCTGGAACGATATGGCCGCTTAAAATGGGTTCGTGTCGTAACATAAATTTGACAAACTTTTCGATTACAAGTGTTCCGTAACAGATTTGCGAAATACCGTTTTATATCTCCTAATATTCGTTTTATAAAACGGTTATTTAGACAAAGATTTGGTGCTTAAATAAAGAAATGAAAATTAATAAATTAACAAATGATTGAATTAAATATAAAGTCACCGAACATGAGTTTTCAAAATGGATCCAACTAAATTTATTAATTTCCTCGTATTTTTTTCATCACAGTTAACCAACTGGTAATTAATTTCTAATACATGTGTATTAGAAATTAATTACCAGTTGGTTGACGTCATACAAAAACAAGCGAATAAGAACAACGAAGCCTTCGGTCCTTCAATTTGTAAGCCCAAATACCTTTTTTACCTACCACCGTGCTCTTACTTTCACAAAGTACCAAAATAGTTATAATTAAAACCATAAAATAGAAATGATTATGATAATAGCTTGTAACACAATACAAATGGTCGTGTCCATCCCTAAAGCTTATTTGAATTGAATGTAGAAACAGTAACACCACTTAGTGTAGGCGTTTCCTTAGAATTCGTGTATTCATGTCAAACGTTTGGATTTTCTTAAAGGTAGTTCAAAACAAATATGACACAAGGTTTTTGTCGCCTTTCGTGCTTAATGTAGCAGTATTGTATTTATTTAAAGCTTCCAACCTATAACTTCTGCGGAATGCACCTTCAAGCGTATTTTTGTATGTATATCTATATGTATATACATGCTTTAAAAACTAAAAAGTAGCATATGGCCTTATATCACCATTACTACATAGTATAAAATAAAACCGCTTTCCGCTCTCTGTCCCTATGTATGCTTAGATCTTTAAAACTACGGAACAGATTTTGAGGCTGTTTTATTCAATAGACAGAGTGATTGAAGAGGAAGGTTTTATGTATAATAAAGTCCATTATATAGAAGAGAAGCGTGCAAAGCCGCTGGCAAAAGGTAGTTTCTCATAAAATTCAATATTTTCCAAAATTAATCTATTCAAACACAAATTTAACTTTAATCATATTTATAAGTTTCTTGTCACTTGCTATTAAATATGTGATAATAAATTAGGATTAATTTTAAAGTTACATTTGTATATTTATTTTGTACAGTTTTAAATTCGTAGGTATAAAAATACATCATCTCTAGTAACATTGCAAACTCACTTATAGTATAGGTATGTTTGCTTGCAGTATTGTAATCGACGTAAACATTGGACATGGACAGGATTGAGATGCATGACCGTTAGTAATTAGCCAAATAAGTTATTATTCTATAGCAACTGATAAGCCGTCATTCCCAGTTAATGGATAATAAATAGTTGGTAAACTTGGTCGGTGGTTTTATAGGCGATTCTGAAACATCCAACACAGAGTGATTAGTAACCCAATCCATATCATCAATACGGACTAGATCAACGTCGTGGATGATGATTGAAGTGTCTCTAGTAGTGCGGAGGGACTGCCAAACAATTGGACATAAAAAGAGTCGCTTATAGTCATTTATTATTTATAAACTTTACTACATACCCACCACGGCGTCAGGTTATTCACATAATAAAAACTTTGCAACACAAAATATGTTTATGTCACAATTCAATAATCAATCAAGTCAATATAATATAAGAGCATTCTATCGATTTAAATAAAGGTTGGACGCCTACGTACATATCAAGTTTAATTATATATACGAAAGAAATAACAATAAGTTGGAGCTCGTAAAAATATTTATACACTTAAAAATGTTCGAGTCAATTGTTACTCGTTAGCAGGCCTCAACTTAAAGTTAACTCATAGAATCAAAGTATCTCTTAAGAGTTAGCGCTGTGTCATTGCTCGGGCTAAGTAGGACAAAAAAGTGTCGAGTAGCCTACGAATAAATAATCACATAAGTGATCTATCATTCTGTAATTTAGAAATTAAATCTATGTTTTAAGTACGCGATAACTTATAATTTATACATGGAATTAAATTTAAAAGATAAACATGTAGAACGCCAACTATAGTCTAGCTCGCTATTCAGACCTGTTAGTCGTCAAACTTCAAGTCTTAATTCATATAGGTAGTTCAATAAATATACTACTTACTTTGAAATAACTTCTGCTACAACTTTGTAGGCGGGCTGAGAAAAACTCCATAAATAATAAAAAATGAATGAATAAGATTGATTCACGCTCATTTCTGTTTTAAGAGGAATTAAAAGTTAGGAATATTTTACTTTTTATTCAATCGCGAACATTATCTACGGATATTTCTTTTTTACTATTTCAGCTGCGCATAATCCTTTAAGAGCCTTACTGGTAAGAAATAAATAACGCAAGCGTAAGGAGACAAAAAATAAAAGTAAAATATTTCTACAATAACACCCAGTTTCGTCTCCTTGAGTTTTTGTGCGGTGCTAGTGGATGCGAACGATTGAGTGGCCATAGGCGTGTGGGCAGTCGAGGACTATTGAGTCTTTCTTTTTTTTACGTCCGCGCCTCGTGGCACCGCGGCGTACTCGCTCTATTGTCCACAGTCCACTAAAATAACCCGCATTTTAGTGCCCCAGCGAAATGTACGCATAAAATGACATTTGAGTTATGGCATTTGTGCTGCGTAAGGGTTAAATGATTTATTGGTTAAGTATTTTCTTCTCCCAGGTGATCCACTCTACGGATGGGCTCGGCTTAATTAGTGTAGTTTGTTTTGGTTCAAGTTACTTCACCTTAGAAACTATTAGGATGAATGAATGTAAAAAAATCTAACTATTACATCTATAAATACCAACGTATTGATGATCGTCATCGTAAGAATTTATGTCTTCCCAAACCATGTGGCATAACAGTCTAATAGGCAGTAAACGTACTGGTAATGGATACTTTTCATTCACATATTTGATATTATATAGCAGACGATATTTTTACTAATTCGAAACAAACTGAGATAATTTATATTTTTAAGAACAATTTCGTATGCGCTACTTATAAGTAACAAAAAGGAAATACCACATATACGTTTAAAAAAACGGTCGGAGCTGGGCGTAGATAAATGGAGGTAATTCTCTAGCCGCTAGCGGATTATAAATTAACGCAATTCCGAAACGTCCCTCGGAATCGGAATTAAGATTTTACTATTTTACTTTATCGCAAAGATGTACATCCATGAGCCTTTGTGGAGGCTATAAAAATCACCTTTACTGCGAAGTAAGATAGCAAGTATCTGGCCGATTACTCAAAGAGACATGGGACAAATAAAGCGCAGGCTTATCGACCGACCAGTTGTTGTCGTAAACTTGGGGACAAAGTGCTATGCGCTGCGTTGTCATGGAACTTAATTACGTATTACTAACGAGCCTGCCCGCGCGGTTTTTCAATATTTGCGCCGGTACGCTAGATATTTTCGAAACGTACGACTAGGGCAAAAAGTCACAATAATTAAAGTTGACTAGTCGCGTCTTTAAAGAAAACAATTGGCTAAAGATCAGTTCATTTTATAAAGTTGCTTCTGCGAATACATGTTTGACAGACAAATAACTTAAAACATTTAAACAAAATTGGTCCACTTTTTATATTTTACACAACGGAACTCCAATTGTATTTATTTATTAATATATATTTAATCATGTAGAGATCTTCTGACTACTACATTTTTTCCTCTGTCACCCCTCTAAAATCCAATGTAAACCAATCAATAAATATTATCTACTCTTCCTCTCTATAAATCGAACTTTTACAAGTCCCGATTAATCATACCAATTAAACATGTTCACTTTACTTTACACAAAACAAAATACGACAAATTGAATTAAAAGTCAGAAATTGTTAATTATAATTATCAGTGCAATCTTTTTGTTCGTGTCTTTTAATGTATAATATCGATGAATACCGAGTACTACTCATTCTAGTTCACATTTATAACTTGCTCTACCTACTGTCAATTTGTGATAAAGTAAAGTGGACACTATTCGAGATACTAAGATACATCCACGAGAATTAAGCGTAAATTAACATCGTCAATGCAATCATTCCAGCCAGAGACCTTAAAAGCTGGCGTAGAATTCAAAGTATGCACATATTGCACGTCGGTGAGCATGGATAAAATCAATTTTGTACTTTACTATTGGATGTCATAATAAATACTGTTATATGGCTATTCATTTCAGCCTCATTTTGAATTAACTACCGAAACGAGGCATGACCGAAAACAAATCTTGACTACTTAATGTAGAGATCAAAATTGAGTCAACCATTTTTTATAATACGACGACGTTGCCTTTCTCATGTTTCGTAAACAGTATTTATTTTTGTGTAAGTCAAAAATTCTTGTTAGAACCAAGCGGTGAGAAGAAACTGGTTTTGAATTTTTATCTCATATAAATAAGTAGATGTAGTAACGCCCCCGAGGTGATCAGTTGTTATGGAGTATTTTAAATATTATCTCAAATTTCTAATAACTTGATAGTTAGTATCTCAATCAAATGGCGATTCGTCAAAAATAAGTTACCAAGAACATATTTAAATTTGATTCTGGACTTACATTGTTGTGATGGATTATTATAAAAATATTAAGTACCTACTAGAAATTTCCTACCTACACATTTTTCACTTGCGGACTCACGTGGATGCTTAAGAATGGTCTGAGTCAAGCTAGGTAAACCTACTGAAGTTGTAAGTGATAAATTAACATATTTTCTTAAAATATGTTTATCAAATGAAAATAATTAGGTATATAAAAATGTCTAAACATTAATCTTTATTAACGAACTCCATTAACGTTTAAAATATTCCTCAATATTCATTAACTATTTATTCTATGTTCACTTTTTATTTCTGTTTACTTAAAATAACAAAATTTCGTTTGCTTAACTGTCTGTTAAACAGTTCAATAGATATCGTTTATGAATCAAATAATATAATATTTTATATTCTAGCTCTCTACAGCAATCAGTATTCAGAGCTTATGTGGCAGTGAGAACGAATTAAGGAAAGCATGTTGTGATACGACAGAGAACAATAGAAAGGATACGACACAAAAACAAGCACGCAAGCCCAAATACATACCGAAACCCGAGGCATGCCGGTGCTTGCGGACGCGGGGGTATTAATTAGTACCTAACTGTAGGGTGACAATCGACACGAAAAACTATAAATTAACATTGTACCTCAACATTTCACTCGCACTCGACAAATCTATTCACAGCCTGTTCATACAAACGACAAAAACGAATCCACTAACCATACTTAGCGTAAACATTCGTTGACGTCACATGTCAGTATTGCTAGCATTTAAACACGAATGTCCGGAAAATTATCCTTAATGATGGTTCTCCTAATTAACGAAAAAGTGTCGCCACGTTGACGAGGCACCAAAAAAGGATGCCCGAATGAACTCGGGCATTGGCCGTTGTGAAACTCAAAAAACCGTTTAAAAATCACTCGCTCCGCCCACAGTCCGCCCAGCGACTCTTGCACACTTATGATTTATCGTTACGACGACATCCCGCCCCTCACACTAACTACCCGGCTTCCGTCCCGCTAATTATGTACCTATATATCGCCCTTACAAAATCTTAACCGCGTTCTCGATTCCGCCAACGTTCGTCGCCGGTTTGAATCGATACCGTATTCGATTCGGTACGGCACGGCCGGTTCAATCATTTACGCATGCACCTGTATAACCGCTTTATAAGATCCTATACATTTGTCAGAAGTAATTAAGCAGAATAAAAGCCTTTATATAATAAGGCCCTTGCTCAAACGTTATCCTTTTAAAGTTTTATTGTGTTCGTTCGTTGTACACTGGAAAGCTCTACAGAGAACGTTTTGTTGTCAGTCTGAACACGTGTCCGGCGAGTGTAGGTACGCGGGAATACACGTCTGAATGCATGTAGCGAAATAACGCAAACTTCTAGCTTGGTATACCTATTATTTTGTTGCGGTTATATCGAAATATAGCTTTTGATAAATATGTGATGCATTTTAATTATATCATATGAATATCGATCATCCAGTATAGCCTTAAACTTATATTACATACTCGCAGTAAAGTATGTACGCGATTTATTTAAATTATTTCAGTGATAGTCACTAAACTTAAAAGTGTACATTACTTTTTATAAAAAGAAACCAACTCAAATTCGTTCACTACACATTTAATGTGTAAATAATGTTGTATTTTCAATTTACGATTCAAACTATATGTAGGATTTATTTATTTTTTTAGTAAAGGAATCTATTCAAATATCTTTTAATTATCCTTCATATAACCCTTTGTTCACGTGGTGGTTAGTAACGACATCTTTATAAGAGTCTCGGTTCGATTACAAGGCAAGTGATTCCATGTACTGGTGGCCGATTTGCTAACTGGTCACGCATCAAGGACGTGAATCGAACGGATTTTGAATAATTTTGAAGTGCTTACTGCCAGTTCTCACGCTATTGGCATTCTTAGTTACTGGTAATATATGCGACTTCATACTGTAAGTTGTAAGTCGTATAGCCTTGCTTTTTTTCGAAAAACAAATATGTTGAACTCATGACTGACCAAACCGTAATTATAATACTAAAATTGGTAACTAATGTCCATGAGCGGCATGGGCCATGGCATGCATACTAGTTGGCTACTTCAACTTAAAAAAACTGAAACACTATTGAAATTATCTTCATTAGACTTTACTTTGATGTCTGATTTGTTTAAATTAAAAAATATTTTTTTTATTTTTACTAACTACTATTTAGTTACATTTATTTTCTTGACAATAACTATGTACGTTAAATTCAATGTACAATACTCAATTATGTATTAAATATTTATATGTATTAAATCTCCTATAAGACAATCGAATCTACAATTGCACAGTCATTTATAAATACACTTCCAAACACCCACCGCGTCGATACCTTAAACTAATAGAGAACTTATCCATGACAAATTGGTGGCTAGTAGACACACGCTGCACTGAATAAATTAGCTACGAGCCACGAGTGGTTTGGGAAAAACTTGTTCGTCTGTTTGTTGTGACAGCGCGGAAAGATTAACGTGCACGTCGCTCCCAAATGAACCGTGTAATCAGAGACTAATCAAGACATAAATTGAAATGTAGCGTGCCTCATTGCCGATATTATATTGACGGCCAGGTCACTGTGCTAGTCGATCGAAGTTTCTGTTTGTAATATGGAAATAACAAACGAACATCACTCTATCTAATGTTAAGTGGCCAGGGTTCTGGTGTTCATGCAGTCGTATTTTGTGCTATTTCAACTAAAAATAATGCGAAAGATTAACGTGCACGTCGCTCCCAAATGAACCGTGTAATCAGAGACTAATCAAGACATAAATTGAAATGTAGCCTGCCTCATTGCCGATATTATATTGACGGTCAGGTCACTGTGCTAGTCGATCGAAGTTTCTGTTTGTAATACGGAAGTAGCTAACGAACATGCAGTCTACCTAATGTTAACTGACCAGGTTTCTAGTCTGGGTTTTTATGCAAACGTATTTTTGTGCTATATCAACAAAAAATAATGGGAAACTGTATAACATCGTAAGGACTTACAAATAACACCAAATAAAATTTGTGTACTGTCTTATTCCTATTAAACTAACTACCTATAGCCGCGACAAGGAAAAATAAGTTTTCCCAACTACAATCAGCATAAACAAAATATTTTACACCCTGTTTCACAGTCATAAAACACTTAATATTCTCAAATTGAAATCCTGACGTTCAATTAATAATATCCAAGTAGGTAATAAGAAAGCTAAACTATAAATTGAACACCGTCAACATAAAGAAGATATTATAATATTGGCCAGTTCAATTTTATTCATTTATGATATCACTACGCCTTTTAGTGCTAGAGCATAAAGTAGTCCGGCGTTGTCTATAGATAGATAGAAATAGTATGAGAATCAATATAAATAAATTGCCCAATAGAATTGCCCGAGGTACACGCTTGGCCCGGGATCAGGTACTATAATTCAACACGCAACATATCAATTAAAGGGTGTATTAAACATGCTCGTCTCCGTACGCAGAACGTTGTGATTTAAATGAGTACATCTCGCTTATTTATAAGCTTAATGTGTGAGAACGTTTTTTGCATACACTACCAACTAACTGCGTTATTTTTATCGTTATTAAGTTTGGAATTATCAGTAGGTAAGTACCCATTTTTGTCCATTGATGAGTCTAGGTCGGAATAAGAATCGTCAAAGCTCTAGTCTACCATGCTATATCAACATATATTATGTCTTAGTAATCATTACAAGTTGTATACTATTTATAACTAGATAGACAATAATTATTAACATTACATTAACGCTAATTTTAGTTTGTTTGAAACTAAATTGCAGCAGTAAAGTCTATAAATAAATTTAGCGAAACCCCAATCAATCGCGTAAATATACAAATTATACAGAAAATAATGCAAAAGATATTAGTCATTTTAATAACCACTAGATACTATTTTTAATTTCCAATAACCAAAAAACATAACTCTCTATTTTAATCGATAAAATATTTCGAATCTGCCATGAAGCAAAAAAGTCATAGTAAGCAGAGAATAACAAAAGGCCAAGATATACTGTGATTATTTTCTTGTATGTCCCTAAGTACTTCCTCGAGTCGCAGGCGTTGAGGTTATCACAATATACAGCCAGAGTGCATCGTTACATCAACATTGATTTGTCGTAAACCGCGACTTTATTTACGGGTATTATCTTACGGAAATTTACACTATCGCTAATATATTCGATACTCCTCTTTGTACATCTTTGATTATTTTCTACAAGTTCTCCGTTAAAAAACTTGTAGTTCATTCTGTGAAGTCTTACATGGAGTCAAAATGCAGGGAGTGCTTTGTCAATTACAATACATGCATGTAATTGTAAGCCTGAACAGTAAAAAAATCATAATACATAGAGTATGCAAACACAAAGTGTAAACACTTGTACCTATAGGAGAAACCTAAATATAAAACCACGGCAGTGTTATGCGAAAATCTGGCAAACCTACAAGTGGGCATCAATTATTATTTATTTAAATATCTGCTCGAAGAAGAAGTAAGAATTGTAATTCAAAATCACTTATAAAGGACACACTTAAACAAAAAAATATATTTTTGTTAAATAAGAATATTAATTATACTAATTCCTACTACAAAACCCCAAGTTCATATTAAACACATTAATGTATACCATATATTATATCAGAAGGTATTGCTGCAACGGTACAGTGTAATTGAAAGGAATGTAAATATTTCAAAATATAACTAAATAAATTTCACAATATTTCTCCACTCGCTAACAATTTAAAACAAGGAATGCATACAGTAATTCATGATGTTCACTTGATCCTTGTCATGCAGTCATAGTTCCTTCGTTAGCCTGCAACTTTACATTGCTTTAGGGCAACTTTACACTTCATTTAGTACTTACATTTAAATCAAAAATTAAATACATATTATGTACATATATTGAAATCAGATTCTCGATTATTTTTTTGTTAACGGGATCAAGTTTCAGAATATGTTTGCTGTCTTGAAATTAAAGGATTAACGGTACAATTTTAATTCATATTACTTTTTGTTTTTTTTTTTGGAAAATCACATTTTATAAGAATGTGTTATGTGCTACGTAACATATTAGTTAGCATTTAATGTTGGTGATGTTGCGGGAACGCACGTGCACAAACTGGATATATCTGGTCTTAAGTATGTATGTACATTTATAATATATCTACGTATTAAATTTGGAATATTTAATTTTATTTTACACTATTTAATAAGAAATTTAAATTAATAAAAAACTTATAACAACGTTTATTTAAATTAAATAACTTATATGAAACATTCAACTTTTTATGTGTAAATCGAGCCTTATGCGTTATCAGTTGGTCCGAGCCAAGAAAACGTAGTTCACGCAATTATTAAGGCATTCCTAGGCCGGCACAAAGAAAGATCCGCGATTGACCAAAGATGTATTTCACGGCCTATCTCGATCTTAATGTCCTAAGATAGACATTTTTGCCCATAAATTAACTAGCCGGAATAAAGGGAATTAGTACCTTCCGTATTTTATAATTATGCGATTATAAATATTTAAATCTTAGATCTTAGGTCCCTAGACAAAGCAGTGATAGCCTAGTGAGCCTAGTCTTAGAAGTCCGAGGACCGAATACCGGATATTTGAATTTTTAAACTCCAGCTTAGTCTAATACACACATATATGTAGGTACTCAAAAATATAATAACTTGCTCTAGTGGTTTAGGAAAACTCGTCGTGCCGAAACCTACATACCTGAGACTTCTTAATAAAGCTCCTAATTACGAAATCTACCAATTCTCATTCGGCCGAATACCCTCTCTCAAAAGCAACGAATAATCTCTACAAAATACATAGGTACAAAATTACTTATTGGTAATTAAAATCCTTGTTTGAAACACGTATTATATAAAAGTAGGTATACATCATCTTATTCGAATTTCTTATTATTTTTTTATTAAATATGTAATTAGAAAAAAAGATAAAAAATTAAAACCTTGAATTTATGATATAATCACAGACGAAACTGCAAGAAAAAAGCTACTACGTACCTAATGACGCCATATTCTAACATAACGCCAAAGAGCTAATGTAATACCTACTGCCTACAATAGTCAAATTAATTCTCAATTTAACCCAAAACATTCCCATAATATCTTTATCAAGTTCCAAAAGCATTTACGATTGGTGAGAGGAATTATTTTATTTGTATCCGAAGCTATATATTTTCAAATATATCTTACTTTTAGTGATCATTAAAATTAATTTATAGCCACGTGTACCGCTATTAAAACGCTTAGTGGAACTTATACTAGTTTCGCTTCCACTTGTCATTTTTATTTATGGATTATTCACAAGTTATTCGACTCGTTTTATCTTTTTTGTATTTAGCACAAAAAAACCTGACAAAATTTTGGCTCCGCCTATTCTTTAACGCCAGATTGTATGACAGATAAAGTGTACACCATTCATCTTGTCCTATTCTTTACAATGTTTGAACAAAATTAATAGATTCTTTCCTGTTTTATTTTGTTTAAGAAAAAGTTACTTTGAACACAAACTTCTTTGTATAACATACAATAAAACTTGTTAAAAATTTATCACATGACTTTACCATGTAACTACTTAACCCAGCTTAAAAGTCATGACATAAATTAGCAGACTCTACCTACATCGTATCATACAAGGAGATCGAAAACTACATATATGTGTTTACAACCTTATCGTGACTATCCCCATATCGCGTGGTCATTTAGATCATAAAACAATAGAACAGTTGCAGCCGAGAGAATGCAATGCGCAGTTATGCAAATAGTGGAGGTCGCGACCGTAAGCATGAATATTGATACAGCATTGTCGAGATTGCAGATTTACCCGGCGATAGCCCAGCTCCTACTTTCTATAAGCACGATTCGTAAACGAATTATCCTGCACTGATTATTCAATGACGGCATTAGATCCTTTGTGAGCTCCCGACGTGAACTGCAAACAAAATATTTCTATGAACGAAAAAGTGGTTCGGACGTAATAAAAAAGAGTCATCCTTGTGCAATATTTTTAAGATAATACGAATAGCACGAGCAGGCGGCAGACCGGTCACGCAGCCACAATGGTCGGCCCGACTAAGAAATGGCTTTAAACGTATAACTTCGTCAAATGGTCATAAAATGAGACCCGTTTTATGGCGCACCTTTATAGCCGCGGGCTGCGTAAGGATGGACCGCGAATACCACGGCTCAGTCAACCCTGACGCTATGTTCTATAAGTCTTACCTACTTGCTCACTCTTGACAAATAAGTGAGATTTAGTTCGTTAATGCCTTTAAATTATCATACTTGAGTATGACTGATCAAAATATTTATAACTACAGGAAGTCGATTAATTATATAGAATTAAATGCAAGGAATAAAAATCTACACCTGTCTTAAACGCAATCTTACTGTCATATGGACTGACTGCACTGTCGTTAGGATTAAAATCTTTTGATATTTAGTTAAATAATCTAATTATATATTTAAGAGTAATTAAAAGTAAACATTCACTAAGTAATGTAAATAATCATAATATTAAGCAAAAATGTAATTGAAATAAAACATATATTTATAACTATATAGATTGAGCATTAATGTAGAACATACATTACCAATTCTTGCACGTACAAACGTTTCTATATTCCTGTTTGAAGGACACATATTAGCTTAATTACTGACTCTACAGGCCGCCTGGGTGAGACGTAAAACTCTAGACTGATATTTATGAAAAGGCTCTGGAAAACGTAATTATGATGACAAGTTAATACCGAAGCAATTCGTAATAAATTTGTAAAAAACATTGGATTCACAAGCCAATATATCATTTTTCAACTCATTACAAAATATTAGTAATCAACATTTTTACCACATTTAAAAATTAAGAACATACATTTTTATAATTATTTAAGTATTATGTCACTTTGTAATAATAAATTAGATTCAATGATTCAACTGTTAATGAATTACGATTTTCAAATTATTCCGCAAGTTTCCGGCTTTGAACAAACTTTGTGGAATTCAACTCCGGAATTGTCTACATCCGTGGTATACCCACCATTCCACACGTTCTTGGAAGTAGAAGATTTATTTAAAAGAGCAATAAAGCTTGGGACGCTTACAAAAAATCCTTGTTCACATTTGCTATTTCGTATTGTGATCTCAATAGTAAAACGTGTTGCTACCTGTACCAGGTAAGTTTTACACAATGAGACTTGACGAATGATAAAAAAGGGTTCTCTTAAAACAACCACAATGTGCCGGAGCTCTTGACGCTAAAATGTGACAGCAAAATTTATATACCATGTTAAAACTCGCATCTTCCTGTTATTAATTTATTTAAGCGGTGGTTTCAGATTTTAGATACGTACCTTCCGTAAAAACTGGCATGAGTTATATGCTTATAATACAAATAAAGATTAAAACTGATCATTTATGAAAAATCAAACATGCTATTAGGAAATATTACCATTAGTAGGTACGCTTATAAATAAATAACTTCATAGGTATTACTTTATTCTGAGTTTATTTTATAAAATACAACGTATATTACAAAATTTCTTTGTATAATATGTTTTCATTAAAATATGGTTTTATTGTATCTTCTTTCCGTTGCAGCAATCTTCCTGTTTTTATTTAAATAAATAATTGATATGAAATCGGATTTTGGTTACTTAAAAATAGAATTTAGGTGTTAGCGAAGAGATGAACGTGGACATTGTAATTGCTCATACATATGTATAGAAACCCTTTGATTACAATGTTGGACGAAAATTTATGGACTAAATTGATACCCGTGAAATTATACCCACTTAGATAAAGCCGCTCCAATAGCCTTAAATCAAAGGTAGAAGAATGAGCAGATATTTTTGTATGTTTTATATTAAAGTTTCAGTAGGTAACTTTAGTTCAATGTTTAATTTTATTTAATCTTAATTGTTTTAACCGTAGTATTACGCACTCTTTCGCTCTCTGCTTATTATAATAGCTCTAATAGCAATTTTTATGTAGAAAAAGATGTAAAATTGCAAATAAACATTTTTATTTTAAAAGGATCTTACATAGCCCTTTCCGGGATCTACCTACTCTACAATTACTTTCTACGTATAACCTATACATAATAGTTTAGGTAGGTATTTTTATAAAACATTGGTATTACAAATGGCTGACATAATCAATTGCATAAATATATTTTACTTAATCGAACTCATATTTTTTGCAAACCTTATTAGGCGATACATTCGTATCATTTCTCATAGTTGAAATGTTAAACACCGAATAACTATTTGATACCTGTTATTACTATGTAGCCTGAATAAGGTAACGGTACGAACGTTTAATGTGGGCGTAAGATTCTTAACATTTCACTAGCGCCATTTGCATTTTACAACTTTTATCGGTGTTTCTAAACGAGACATCGCCGCGAGACGCGAGAATCACAGACCACCAAACATTTTATCATATGTGAACGTATAAAAGATTAATAGAACGTCATAAAATTATGATGTTATTATTTATATGTAAGTAGAATACTTGGGTCATCATCAATACTTGGGTATTATAATTATATGGCCAACAAATTTTATAATAACAGGCTTTAGAAAATGTGTAGTTTATGTAGATATTTTAATGTTTGATGTCGATTCTTCATGAAGTGATATCCTTACGTGTACCAGTCCAAATCCACTTGGCATTGAACAACAGTCTTGAGCTAATAGAAAAATACATTGTAATTCTAAAAATATAAGCAATGTGTATGGGCAAAATTTGTATACGACAAATTAGATACTTATCTTAAAAATAAGTATAGATAGATATAATAAATCTAAAGGATTACATTACAGAATACCGTAAGGCTGATAAACTAAAGTTAATACTCAAAACAGAGCAAAACATGGGTAAGGCGTACTGCAAATAAAGAATGCGCATTAAATATAACACGATATGTCAAAACCGTAACCCTTAATTGTAATTTAGTAGGTAAAATTTGAGCGCCCGAGATCAAGATCAGCTTCAGCCACGCTCATTTCGGCCTTTTCAAAATTTATTTGACTCATGTGATACGAAGGATGAACCGCTCCGCTATATACAATAACACGGTAAATCATATGAAATCGTAACGCGACGGAGGTGTGTCGAGCACGAAATTAAAATGCAATAATATCTCCGGCGTGCTGTAATTCTGGCCTGTCTCAGATCTCTGGAGATTATCGTAAAGTATTTATTTATCCAACGTTCCCTCGGGAGGTTAGATAGCATCAGGAAATCAATTTTGCGGCGAAACGTCGCGGAGGCGTAAGGTTTGCGTAAGTTACAGGTGGCAGTAATGCAGATTTTATAGTTTAATGCATGTGCACTTGAGACGTGCGCCGACTCTTTTAATTTCCTTTAGATAAGCTTCGTAAATTAAAATCATATTACAAATTTATTAACGTGTGACTCTGTGCTCATAAGTGGACAAGTTTGTACATTTGTATGTACAAACTTGTCCACTTATGAGCACAGAGTCACACGTTAATAAATTTGTAATATGATTTTAATTTACGTGGTTACAAATCGTGGTTGTCCACGATTCTTTATGTATCTTACTAACTTAACGTTTTATTAGATAGTTCCCGTTTGCGCTTAACCTAAAACTTGTTTAAATAACTAGGAATTTATTTTACTTGAATAAACCCGTTACGAAACACAGTCGTGTTACAAGCAGACGCAATCTTACATCTGGGAATGTAACAAAATAAAGACGATAGCCACCAGTTTGCTCTAGCTAAACTCCCATCACGCCTCCACTCCAATGATGCACAAATCATAATAAACTTCATACAAGTTCAAACTTATGAGCAGCATGCAGAGTGTTCTTGTATAACCATCCCTACATAAACACCAATGTATGACGTAGAAAGCAACAGACCCACAAGAAACCGGTTGGACTTCACATGAATGCACACACATATAAGTGTCCAATTAAACAAGATCCGTGACAGTCTGTGATACGCTCCCCACTTAGGTCTTTGCGAGGTATGTGCGGAGGCAGGGGAGATCCCACATGAGTGGTCGGTACAGTCACAGTGATAAGAAAGCGAGCATGGTAGACTGTCGAGGTACGATCTATTATAATATTGTGATTGCCCTCCGTATTGGACAATTGAGCAATAATGGAAATTTTGAAGACAGAAGGAAGTTTGCCGGCATTCACCGGCGTTCAGGGGGAGTGTGGTAATTGCATATTCAAATGAGATCTTCAACGTTTACCGCGTAATTATATTTAATAAGTACGCATCGCTCTATTATAATAATATGCAAAATATAAAAAAAAAAACTTTAACAAGATTGGTTGTTGTTCTTTTGAGAATTTATGAAGTGCGCTTAATACGATAATATTTGTAAGCGTGGTCACGCGTTATAGAGATGCATTCTATATTTTTTTTGGCCACTTTAAAAATCACAAGTCGTAAATAACACAAATTAATTAGAACAACACGTAAAATGTCAATGATTTGCCCCACAACCGGTACAACATTTAGGTAATACATACTTATTAATAGCTCTTCCGAGTAACCTTCCTAGTTTAAAATGTTTTTTTATACTAATGGTTATCACTCATAGAAATTACTTATCAAATACATTAATAGTGTAGGGGAACATGGCGAGGAAACTTATATGCCTGAGAATTTTTATAAAATTGGTCAAGTGCGAAAACTCTGACACGGAGGGCTCCGTACTACTACATAAACAGACCATAGATTTATTCTATTTATTTGTAACAAGAAAAATACTTATTTTGATTGATATTTGATTGAGTTGCACAAATAATATAATCATCCGTAGAGCCGGTAAAGACGCACGTGTAAATTAGAACGCGGTAGATCAACAGGTCGGTCTCGATCTCACTCAATCGACTCTCTCTAGACGTAAACGGTTTAGTTTCTATCGAGATCTCATGCCCTGTTGTTGATCTAATTAGACGCCTGTTTTTGCTCTGATCGACAAGTAAAAGTTATACGCATACTATATTACTTCCGGCTGATCATCCAATATACGAGTAGTTATGTACACAAAAAAGCCTTCCTTTGTGGCACACTTGTACACACAATTAGATATGCGGTCACTTTTAAATCAGAATAGCTTTATATATTTTTCTAAATATCTAGTTTATTTCTAGATTTTTTTAAAACCCTTCTTACCTTCGGCATTAAAATCTCTACTAGGTACTTTATTCGTCTATGAAACAGAATACAATTTATATGTCCGTGTAAATGTGTGTGAGTATACATATAATACAATAAACTTACAGAATGGTTTTTAAATAGATAAATAGCCATGTATTATTTTTAGACTAATTCCAAAACGAGAAAGTCTTTCATTTAATAATGTTTGTTTTGTTTGCCTATTAAAAAAAGTACATTTTTCCCTTATTCACTTAGGAAGTAATAACAGTGTTATTTATTTTATACCCTTCGTTTTCTTTCAACGTAATGCTCTTTTACAAGAAGCGTAAAGGATGCAACATTCCGACCAAGTGTCTAGTTCAGTCAACCGTGTCGTAAGCTAGTATCATGTCTAAACATCTAAACATTAGATCTCTACCAATAGAGTCTCACCGATCTTAATCATCTTTGACCTTATACATCACTTTGATAGACAATTCTTCCCTGCTCATACCGTCTATCAAAGGGAAATTTTCCTCAGTTTACGCTAATTTTGCGTAGGATTAGTATCTGCCATTTAGTTGTGAGCTAAGGTTCCCATTTCGAGTCACGACTTAGACAGCACGCCAGTCAAATATGGTTGTTGACTTAGGTGCGGTAATTGCTGGTTAAATAACACGGCCCAACATCAGCAGGAGCATTATAATTATGGATCCAATATAATATGTGCATATTATATGACCCGGTGTCTGTTTATGTTGTAAGTGTTGTAACAATTTATCATTACACGGAAAGCTTTCAACAGGAGTTAAACATTCACACTGTTTAATATTAATATTAAAACTTGTCAAAAGATGTTTTGCTTGACAAATGAGATCAAACGCAGACGTATATAAAATGAAATGTATTTTAATGAAATTAACGTGTACTAATGTATGTATGTACTATCTTTTTGTTGTGTTTTAATGAGATAGCTCCGTATATCAAATAATAAGAATAATTCTAGTAATTTATTTGAAAACCGTTGTTTTTACAAAATATAAGCAATAGTGGTAGATACAACTGAAGTAATCCATAAAATTATAAAAACCTTCAGTGATTAAAATGTCGATTAAGGTAATGCTTGAGATTTCATATAGTAGGTATCTTCCAATTTCAACTATTGTCTTCAAACAACTTAGATTAAAACTTCAACCAATAACCGTCACGGTTACAAAAAAGAAAACGGAAATTACGAAACATTCTTTAGTAAAGTAACTCCATTTCTTAACCTACTTTAAAAAAAATGAGATACCTAAGTGACTTTTTTCCCCGATAATGCTTTTAGAGGACGCGCCACCCAAACTCGTTATCAATCCGAGTCTCAAAACGCATTTAGGCAACGCAGCCGGTTAAAATAAACGTTGATTTAACATTTAAAGTTTTCTTCGAACGTACGTCCGTCTTGGCCACCATAAATTCATTGATAAAAAGCGAAACGCTAATAACTTTAAAGCGCCCGAGAGTGAATTGCCAATTTCGCCTAACGTCCTTTATCGGTCACGTTTTATTCTTCTTATCGAAACAAAACTTGCAAGACCATAAAGTAAATAAATATTTTTAATTTCTTTTAACTTTACACGGCGATATTTATGAATGTAACAACAAATATAAAGCTTCGTACATACAGGCATCAAAAAATGTTAATGACATAGAAAATTTAAAAAAAAATAGGAAATTGAACTATGTAATCTATTTTAAAATGACCAATACCAATTCCAAATTGTAGCAATCTTATTTAACTAAGTAAATATAAAAATATAAAAAAAAACATAATTCACCGTTGTATTTTCGATAAAATAATTAGAATTACTACTGTAGGGCCCAGAAGCTAATTTGGCAACAAGAAAACCAACACTTTTATTATGACTGTCTTGTACAATCGCTACTTTTATTTTTATTTACAAAGTAATTTACCACGTGCTCTTCCAGGCAAAGATAGTTTATCATAAACTGATGCATTCTAATATAAAGCAGTTTATAGCTTAATACAACCAGACGCTGCAGTTTAATTAATATTACACATGGACAGCAAAATAGACAACAAAAACAGGTGTAGCTGTAGAGCATCTAGATCAGTGGCTCCCAAACAGTGGTCCGCAAGAACCAAATTATAGTCTTCGAACGATTTTAAATTTCGCGAGTAGGTATAGCTTTGAGCAGTAATAGTACCCAACTTGTAAAAGAAATTAAAGCTTAAAAATCATATTGATTTAAGTAATCAACTGCTACTTGCTGTTAATTAAAGGAAAATACCTACTATTGATATTTTAAATCTTACTTTATTTTCGGATAAGTTGATTAATTTATTTGTAGGTATATCCTATATCGACCTACATCGTCGACATCATGGTCTCTGCTATCAACAAAGAAATCAATTGTGGTCGCCTTCAAGAACAGGTTGAGAAACGCTGCTCTAGAGCATCTAGATGCAGCGAAATGGAATCGTTGTCGTATGAATTCCGAACATGACAACCGGTGCGGCGGGACCTGCCGGCCAACTTTAATATGCGAAAGCAAAATCCGTTACATACGGACAAAGTGCACGCAAATACCGCGATCATTGCGACGAGGAACATCGAGTTTTTAGAAATAAGGAAAACGTATTCGTAGCATACGAATATATTGTATACTGACAGTAAAATTATACTAAGGCTAAACTAAATAATAATATTGATGCACTTTATTGTACCCCGAAAATACAAGAATTAAAAATACAATACATTTTAACACTACAAAATTAACTTATAGCTATAAACGGTTTCTTTCATACAATCTTAATAATGTTTAATAAACCTAAAACGTGTTTGGTAATAATTTTAAGGACTGGATAATTTATGCATTGGAATTTGCATGTATCAATCGGAAGCTAAAAAAATATTACGAAGATATCTATGTCTATATCCTGGGACTTTCACATTATTTTAAAAGCTGTCTGAAATCTACTATAATTTTAACTTTTACCTACTGAAAGGCAACCCTGACCAGGCTTGGTACTTACTACTTACTACTTGGTATATTTGTTGTTATTCAAAGAATCATTCGTTCCATCTTAGGAATGTCTCAACTGGTTTTGATAGGACTGAAATAAATTTTAAAACCATCTTAATTATAGTTGAATTCTATACTGACACAGAACTTGCAGAAATTCATAAGTATATGACAATTTATTTTAGTTTTTCGTCAATGAAATTATTTACAAAAAAAGCAATCTCAAAAAAGCCTAGGTACTAAACGTACAGAGGCATCTTCAAATGATTTAAATTTAACATGTAGTTTAAGTAAAGAATGAGAAGTAAACACATGCATTACTTCCATACTTAAAACTATAAACTAAAAGGTTATAGCTACGTTTTTGTTCACCTCAGTCTTTAACAGGTGGTTATTAGGTTTCCACCATAAACATTTATTGTGCTAAAGTGGGATATTTTTCCATTATTGGTGTTTATAGTTTCGACTTTTTATTCACTAGTTGGCGCTACTTGTTTATTATTTCTTGTTCATTCACGATTTAAGGCAGCGATCGGCCGCGCTCAAATATCACACGAAGACGGACTTAATTGGTTCTCGCAAAATGAATAAAGAAATAGTCGGTTGTTAGTGGGTGAACGCATTTGCAGACACAGGTCTATTAGTATTGGCGTGAAATAATGAAAGCTATTTCACAGTATAACGTAACTTGTACGTTCATTAAGGCGGGTGTCGATGGCCGCGCGGGTGCACGTTGCATAAATCAGTCGGGAGAATGCAGCCCGGCGCCCTAATGCGCTTTCGATGTCGGTTGATAGCTCACCCCCCTTCCCTGTCCACCTTAAATTGGTCTTCTTTCACACAATCATATCCCTCAATGATTTCTATAGCATTCCGAAGTGAAGCGCCAATTTTTACCCTAGCTTGAAATAGCAAAGCGACATATAACGTTTCGTTAAATAAAACTTGGGGTGTAATTTTAAAGCGGTATGTCTACTAGGTATAAATGATATAAATAACGAATTGCTTCAATAGATTTTCTTATAATATCCTACGAAATACATTACAAAACATTTATTGTACTTAATGTTCCGTATAATGACCCATACCTATCCTAATTGTTATCGTGATACGGCAAGAAAATAAAAACTACATTTCTCATACAAAGAACTGGTCATCAGTTCACGCGATGTGCGAAGAATGATCATCTTTTCCTTCACTGTGGGCATCATTTGGTTGCAGAAGAAAGTCAGTACAGTTTAGTCATGAAAATAAGATCACAAAACGGACAGTTGCACACTTGTCTTGTATACGAATGTTAAAACACTTATTCGTATTATAAAATCGCCATCACAAATATTTCCTAACCGTCAAATAAAAACGTACAACAAAATCTGAATTTAAATTGCATGCAAATTTGAATATACGAAAGTTCCAGAATGCCAAAGGAAGAATAATAAGCTTAAATAACCAGATAACGTTCATAATAATATAATACATTCTTATAAAGTCAAAAAGTGCGAAAATACGCTGTTATATATCGAAATATACTGCACATTAGGCGTGACACTTTCGTGTTTCCGGTCAACAGCCTGCAGTCGATTAAGTAAGATATTCAGACCGCATTTAAATAAGCAGGGTTAAGGTTTTCATATAATACTTATAATTTTTCAAATATTGCAACAATTTTGTTGGGGCCATATAGTCGTAATTGGCAATAATTGGGGTTTACGGTGTCGCTTCGGAATTTAAGCAATTTTATGGGCGATTGCAGACGTAGAATCCAAACATTTCGCGCGTTTTGGGCTAATCTCAATAAAATTAATGATACGGTATATGTTGCTCAAGAATATGTTATTTTTATATTTTTCCTTAAAATATTATTATATCCTGCCAATACAAATACATTTGAAGCCTTTATAGTATACACGTATATACACATGACGCTCACAATATATAAAAAAAAACATTTTTATATATCAAGGGCATTAAAATATATAAAACGATTTACAAACAAAATCCATGTTTCATGTAATCTTTGAGAGGTTTCAGAACGAATGTTGAGATATCGTTGCGAGACGGAGCTTATCGTTAATTTAGAGTCTCCGATTAGAGTCCGCCAGCCGACATACGCTAACGAGCATTCGTTTTAAATTTATTTTTATTGTAACAGCAGTACGGTGCCGATGTTTTGTCTTCCACCGACGATTGTGCGAAGTTAATTGGATTGTCTGCTCTAAAATGCATAAATAAATGCCTACCCTTAATCATATCAATGTAGGTTGATCACACCATTCGTCACAATGGTTTTATACGCATGCAGTCGATTTATTTATTAGGAAGAATGGCATTTCATGCTTCTCTAATATTAACTACTTGGATAATTAAGTACCTCTCAGCTGTTAAACGTCTTCCTTGAGATGTTGGTGAATAGTGTTACAGATACTACCTTAATTTATTTGTAAGAAAATGTACATCGATCTTTTGGAAAATAAAATATTACCCAAATGCGTAATTTCAAATAAATCGTTAGATGCATTTATAAGATACGAATTACATAATTAGTTTTCTCATACACGAGGACTGTTCCATAAATTTGATATACCTATGACAAAATAAACTAATAATAAAAAAGATTATGTATAAAGAGTTTATATTCACCTTCGTCGTTGTGGACTGCAGTGGAGTTCCAGACGAAACAGCACATATTTCCACTTCATATCTATCGATACCAGCTTCCCGATCCAGAGGCACTGCCGTCGATAAAATCCCTAGTGATGAATCGATATCGAACAATCTATCCACTTGCTTATTATCACCAGTCACATTCACTATGTAATATTCTAAGCCCGACTTATAATTGTTTGTCAAATTTAACACAGCCGTCCCTGCAGGTTCATTTTCAGCCACAGAAACAGATCCCACATTTGTCCAGGTCAGACCTTCTAGCTCAGTTCCACCCATTATAACTGTTAAATACGTCTCAGTACTCCTCTGCTCGCTTAGCACAGCTTCATCTGTAGCTTTTATAACTAGATTCCATCGAGCGTCTGATGTAGCCGGTGGGTACCGCAATACCAAAGCGCCATTACTTCGATGCAAATCAAACATATCATTTCCTCCATGAATCAGTTTGTATGTTACAAGACCATTTGTCCCTGAATCAAGGTCACGTGCTAAGACATTCATGATAAATATTCCTCGACCAGCACTTCTTCCTAATCTTTCAGAATTAATCACAGCAGCATTCATTGAAACAAAAACGGGAGCATTATCATTTATATCTTCAACGATGACCGTTACCAGCTTCTCTGCTGAAAGCCTGGCAGAAGGCGGCTCAGCCCTATCGTAAGCGGCCACAGTTATGCGGAAAGTATCTATGCTTTCTCTATCAATCGGTAATAAGGTATGTATTACCCCAGTGACGTTATTTATGGCAAAATGGCGTCTATTATCTTTAGGGTCTTGGTGCGTGATTGAATAATAAACTTTACCATTTAAACCAGAGTCCGGATCTTCTGCTGTAACGGTAACTATAGGAGTATGCGTTGGAATTCCTTCTCTAATTTGACGTACAATAGCAGTGTTTGTAAAAACTGGTGCATTGTCATTTGCGTCGATTACGTTAACGGTAAATGAAATACTAGAAGACAAACTTGGACTACCATTATCTGTTGCTGTGATATTCAATATATAAGAAGTTAGATCTTCATAATCGAGGTGCTTGTGCAAAAAGAGCTCGCCTGAATAACTGTCAATAAAAAATGCTTCTTTTCTGTTTCCAGATGTAATAGAGAATTGTACTTCGTTGTTTATACCCAAATCGGCGTCGTTGGCATAAAATTGTATTATCTTTTTATTAACAGGTTCAGTTTCAAGTACAGACACTTTTAGTTCAGTTTGTGTAAACACTGGAGCATTATCGTTTTCATCCAAAACATCCACTTGTACTGTTGTTGTTGCTGATAAACTTACAGGTTGTCCAGAATCATGAGCTAATATCGTTAATTGATAACGGTCGGTAGTTTCCCGATCTAAATGTTTATTGATAAATAACTGTCCAGTCGCTTCATCTAACATAAACTTTCCAGAATCATCTCCTCCAATAAGCTTGTAATAAATATCACCATTAAGGCCTTCGTCTGCATCGGATGAATATACTCTCATTATTGAAGCACCTACAGCTGCTCCTTCAGAAACTTCCACAGTGTATGGTGTACGAGTAAAAACAGGTGCATTATCATTTACATCTGTTATATAAATTGTTACTCTAACAGAATCTGTTAACTTCTGTTTTCCATTGTCACTAACTGTTACAGTTAATGTTATATAATTTTGTCCACTGTTCTGTGCCAAGCTTTCTCTATCGAAGGATTTCAAAGTTTTAATGAATCCATTTCTTGAATCTATTCTAAAGTCATTTTGAGCAATTGGTAACGTAAATGTTAGTTCAGCGTTGCGGCCTATATCTTTATCAGTTGCTGTTAATTTACCCACGAAGGTGTCAGGCGGTTCATTTTCTTTGATTTTGAAAACGAATGTAGTATTAGTAAATTGCGGGCTATTATCGTTTTCATCCAATACATGAATAACCACCGGCACCTGTGACGATCTTGGGGGATCCCCATGATCAGATGCTACTATCGTCAATGAATAGTAATCTCTTTCTTCTCTATCTAATGGGCTTTTGACGTACAAATATCCATCTGGAAATACTCCAAATTTGTTATCAGTGTTTCCTTCTGCAATAAAATATGATATACGGCCATTAAAACCCTGATCAGCATCTGACGCAGATATAGCAAAAAATCTAGTGTTCACTAAAGTAGATTCCAATAATGATGTTTCATAAGACGTGTGATCAAATACAGGCGTGTGGTCATTAACATCATTTACTATTGCAGCTATAGTATGTTTTGTCGCCAACGCGGGTCTGCCGTTATCTGTAGCAGTTACTTCAATAGATAGCATTGTTCCAGGTTCACTTGTAATTGCCTTGTTCAAATATATAACTCCTGTAGTTTCAGATATCCTGAAACTGTTCTCCGAATTATAACTAAGAGTGTATGATACTGTTCTATTTGAACCCGAATCACGATCAGTTGCTCTAGCAAAATATACTTCTTGGCCGACGGCCATGTTTTCAGGAATATGTACTTCATCTTTGTCTTCAATAAAAATAGGATAGTTATCATTAACATCTAAAACTGATATGTTTACAATTGTAAATCCAAATGCTAAGCCACTTTTCGCCATAATTTTTAAATGATACGTCATTTTGTCCTCGCGATCAATATTTGAATCCGTTGTTATAATTCCAGTCTTTTCGTCAATTTTGAAAACATGTTTGTAATCACCTTCTAAGATGTAATAAGTTATACTCTCACTTGGTATTCTTGTTCTAATTTTACCAACAAATCTACCAATTTGAGCTCGTGATGTACCTTCATCTTCAAGAATTTTAAAATTATATCCATTATAGCCCTCAAACTCAATAGTTTTACGTTGCGATGTTTTTATTATTTCCACTATAGCATCGTCCATTGCGCGTCTATTTCCTTTGTCTTTGCAAGATATCCTTAGCGAATATAAAGCTTTTGGGGATTTGCGAAAATCTTTTTGTAAAATTATGTTACCAGTCCAAGGTTCCACATCAAAATATCCATCTCCGCCGCTTTCCAATTTATATATTATTTTTGCATTATCTCCTTCATCTAAATCAATAGCTTTTACTTGAATGATCCGAGAACCAGGGTTTAAATCTTCTGTGACATTGTGAATATATCTTTGAGGATAAAACATCGGGTCGTTATCATTAACGTCGAGAACTTTTAAGAAAATGGTTGCAGTTGAAGATTGTGGTGGAAATCCTTGGTCTTTAGCAATAACTTGTATTTCGTATAAAGAAATTCTTTCCCTGTCTAATGCAGTAATAGTACTTAGTTGACCAGTTATCGGATCTAAAGTAAAAGTATTTGGATATTTTCTGTCAATACTAGATGATAAGTAGTAGGAAACAGAACCATTAGTACCTTGATCGTAATCAGATGCCGTTAAAATAAGTATTTCTTTTATAGGTTTGATATTTTCATGGAGGGTTGCATTTATCTGAGCTTGTGGGAATGTAGGCGCTTCATCATTTTCATCAAGAATTGTTATTTTTAGCCTGGTATATGCCCATTTTGGATTGGGTCCACCGTCCCTTGCAGACACGTTCAATTCTACTGTTCCTTGAATCTCGCGATCTAAAATGGATTTTGTAGTTACGAGCCCAGTCAGATGGTCAATAGTAAACCATTGTTGTTGATTTCCATCATAAAAATCGTAGTAAATCTCAGCATTAACCCCAGTATCTTCATCAGTTGCTGTTATCCCGGCTACATATGTTCCAGATGGTGCTAGCTCACTTAACACAGCGGAATATTCCGATTTTTCAAACACTGGTTCATGGTCGTTTACATCATTAACATGAATTACTAAGAATGAAGTGGATGTTCGCGGAGGTATGCCTCTGTCTGTAGCAACTACAGTCAAGTTATATTTGCTTATTTCTTCTCTGTCCAGAATACCATTAACATGAACTATATAAACACTGCTCGAGTTTTCTAATCGGAAATGATTTAGTTCATTTCCAGTAACAATGCTCACGCTCGTCTTGCCATTAAGACCTGCGTCTAAATCAGTTACTGTAATCGCTGCTACCAGTGATCCATTCTTAGCATTCTCATCAACTGTAGCAAAGTTCGCTGTTGGAGGTACATAAGTAAAAGTAATAACTGGATCATGATCATTAGCATCAATTAAATTAACAGTAACATATGTTCTAGCATCTTGACGAGGTACTCCATGATCTTTTGCGATTACAGTTAATACACATGTCATATTACATGTTGTATTACTGCAGTATTTAGGACAATTCAACTTTTTAGTTGTTGTGATAACTCCTGATTCAGGGTCAACTGCAAATTGTTTTTCTGTATCCGTAACCTCATAAGTAATTTTGCTATTATCACCTAAATCACTGTCAGTGGCTGTTACTTTAAGAACGGTTGTTCCAGGTGGAACGCTCTCATTTAAGGAAACTGAGAAGTCACTTTGATCAAATATAGGAGGATTATCATTTACATCTAAAATACTAACATTCACTTGTAAGTACCCGTATTTTGGTGGACTACCACCATCACGTGCTGATATGTTTAATATATAAAAATCATTGGTTTCTCTATCTAACTTGCCAGTTGTTTCTAAATGTAAATATGAAGTTTGACCACTAGGGTTTACAGTAACATTTAAACGAAACTTTCCCTCGTTGTCACCATCGACGATTCGGTAATCATTTGTTATGCCATTTTCTCCTAAATCCAAATCCGTTGCCGCATCTAAAAGTAACTTCGTACCAGCTGCTGCACTTTCAGAAAAAGCAACCGCTATGCTTGGTTCAGGGAATTCTGGATAGTTATCATTCACGTCCGTTACTCGTAAACGCACTTCGATCGGGTAAGTCGGTTGACTTGACAGCACAACAAACGCGTAACGATCAACACTCTCGCGATCGAGAACGACATTGGTTTTAATTTCTCCTGATACTGGATCGAGAGTAAACTCTTTAGGCGGTTCATTGAAGCGATAAGTAAAACCAGGCTTAGTAGGAATCCTTCCAACTACAGTGCCAACAGGTTGGGCCTCTGGCACTCGAAGATCAACACCGGTGTCGACGGCGCGAGACTGCATCTGTTCGGCGGCGGCGCCAGCGCCCGCGCCGGTGAGCAGCGCCAGCGCGACCAGCACCGCGTGCCACCGCCCCATCATAGTCATGATGCTGATAAGAACATTGCAGAGTCGGTCCCTCTTCCACAAAAGATATCGTCCGTCTAAAGCGGTCGCTGTGTCCCGTTCGCGCAGACTCGCGCGCTCGCTCGCCTCAGGTATGCAACATGGCCGCGGCGACCTGCGCGAGCACGAATATCTCACGGAGAGTGCGACCCGCCGTTGCGCCTACGCCGTCACATTCATTCGTAAACACACGTGACACTCACTATCACCAGTCAACTGCTCGTTACGTTTATGGTACGATAACATAAACACACAATAATCTTTGCCTATACTCGTCCACAAGTAGAGTAACACGATTTCAAAACACTTTTCTGTTAAGTTTTTGTCACTTTGACATTTAAGTCGCGAATGAGATGCGGCAAGCGGGCAGCGTCGCGGTCGACACGGCACTAGCAGGCGGAGGCTTTCACGACGCCCCGCGACCCTCCCTGCGTCGCACCGCTCCTCCCCGCAGCTTTTAAAGCTCCGACCGTAGCTGCGGGATGATGATGCCAAGATAATGGCCGCCTAAAGATTCTGCTATTTATTGTTCGATACTAGTCACTCACCATTCCAAGGAGATAATATTTAACGCAGGTAAACTTTAACTTTATAGGTTCTTTTACTATTTTTATAATAAATAAAACGGACTGGTAGTAATTTCATTTATAAATCGTAAATATTTATATAATAAGCACTTAATTTCACACATTAGAGTTTATTAAAAAAATCTTAATATAAAATCTTTTATTTAGGCAACCAATAACATTACTCCTACTTCGTTTTGAAAAGATATAAAGTATTTAGAATAACAGCCTCTGATCTTACTCCAGATATATATTTTTTTGATTAGTTAAAATTATATTTATGATTATGATACTCCATTAACTTATGCATCACTATTTGCCAATTGGCAATATCTTGTTGGTATCCCAATTAATAATCAATCTCTGAAAGTGTTAGTAGTAGGTAATGTAAGCTCGTTACGTATTTATTTGAAGTATACGAGTACATAGGTATTAGGATTTATTTGAAATGAAAATTTTCGTCCGTATGCAGTGCATGGCTCTACCAGAAACTACCACCGCCTCGCCTTTTTTCTGCCTTAAATAATATAATAGTAGTGTTTGGTAGTGTTTAACAATGCTTTACCTTGGTTTGTAGTAAAGGAGGCACCTACTTCAGTTGCGAGGTTTTATGACTTAGTCTTCAGAGGTAGAAACGCATCTGTGACCGACTTTAAGTAATAATTTAATCTTAGTTGGGTATGATTACAGACATCCAGGGACGGCAGTGGAACACCAGTGCCTGCATACTGATTAGCCATTACTATTAATAAAAATGTTTAATTTTACATACAGATGTCCACTAAAAATCAAGTTTTTATGCTTTACTGTTTTTTTTGGAAAACTCACTTGGATCTATGCGTTTGTATTTATGACTTCGTAAATTTCGTAGAAAATACTTAAGTGAATAACTAAGAAGCCTCTACAGCATCTTCAGCAGCAGATGACAAAAATCAAACTATTTGATTTTGTCGTCATTTTCACAGGAGTCAATAAATGCGCAACTGCGTTGCTATCTTGTTTCAAACAAATAGTAACTAGACTAATGGACAGACTTCGTTATGTATTTTTTATGAGACATTGATATATCTGATATTAGCCACCTATGTGCCTGTATATGCGTTCGCGAAACAAAAAAACCTAATAAACATAATACAAATTAAAGGATTAGGTTACCTAGACCATTTAAATTAAAATGAGATAATTGGCAGCATGTCCGGGACATAAAATCTTACAACAGGGCTATTGTACCATACTATAGGGTTTCAATCATATCTAAGCTGCAGTGGTCAACCAATGTCCGTTGGATGTATGCAGCGTTTTAATCGCAATGAGCACATAAAGCCTTTTGTATGATGTCGCGTCGTAAATACTATTTCAATTGGCTAATAATTCTATCCTGTAATTGAAAGTAAAGTAAAGGTATGTTACACACTTTTGGCTATTTATACATTTCATACCTACATATATGTTTTAGAATAGCAGGTTAAACCGTCGGTATCCGATGCTATCATCAGATAGCAATGGATAAACCTTTCGGAAACATTACGGGCGGTTTGAAAAGGTCCAGTACGGGTTGACCACTAACTATAAAAAGGGTTGCGGCATACGAATATTTATTTTTAATGTTGAAAGAGAGCATAAAACATAATAATAAAAATATGTATCATTATGCTTTATTATGAATATAATTAAAACATGTTAAAAGGTTTTGGGTTCGAACACTGGCCAGGTATCTGAATATAACATGAAAAGTCTGGTAGATACTTCAATAACATTAATGG